>JAVTVY010034717.1:0-13679 GCA_036873755.1 Hanleya hanleyi | reverse complement strand
CATGGGAATATATATTTATATATATATGTCTATATGGGGCTATATCGTACTTTTTCAAAAATTTCACCGATTCGCACGGGGACACTTCCTATCATGTTCTAAATGACGAGACCCCATACCCCATATAGGCATTTTCCCGTAATTTAGGATAAAGTCCGTATTCCGTATTTTTTCAGGAAAATTTTTACATACACCCACCCTGGAACTAGGGGGAGATAACTCTATTGATAGACAAGCCCGGTTAAGCCCGGCGACCTATATACCCCTCATACCCCATATAGGCATTTTCCCGGATTTTTCGATAAAGTCCGTTTTCCGTTTTTTTTTTTTCAGGAAAAATTTTACATGCACCCACCCAGCCATCAAATACCCCTTCACCTAGGCTTCACATGGATACCTCATAGCACTCCATCGGCCCATTAGTGGCTCCCCTAGCTCCCAAAACGTCTATTTCCATACCCTTGGGCCACCGCGCATGCGCACAATGCCGCTATTTCAATCCCACACCCAGTCCATTAGATGCCCCTTCATGAATGCTTCACATTGATACCTCACTCGACCCCATCGGTCCACTAGGGGCTCCCCTAGCTCCAAAAAGGCTATTTTCATACCCTTCGGCCACCGCGCATGCGCAGAAGGCCGATATGTCAACCCCACACCCAGTCCATTAGATGCCCCTTCATGAATGCTTTACATTGATACCTCACTCGACCCCATTGGACCATTAGGGGCTCCCCTAGCTCCAACACGGCTATTTTCATACCCTTCGGCCACCGCGCATGCGCAGAAGGCCGCTATTTCAACCCCACACCCAGTCCATTAGATGCCCTTCATGAATGCTTCACATTGATACCTCACTCGACCCCATTGGACCATTAGGGGCTGCCCTAGCTCCAAAAAGGCTATTTTCATACCCTTCGGCCACCGCGCATGCGCAGAAGGCCGATATTTCAACCCCACACCCAACCCATTAGATGCCCCTTCACCTAAGCTTCACATTGATACCTCACTCGACCCCATCGGTCCATTTTATCTAGGGACTACTTTTTCTCCGCGGAAGCTTTTTCCCGCGACCGCATCACCACCAAAACCGCACCACCGCGGATGAATACATGGAGCTATTTTTGACCTGGAAAAATTGGAACTCTCCTGTGCTGGAGGTAGCTTTTTGGTCAATTTGAAATACTCGCTTCTGATTGGACGAGAGCTCTGTGACGGATTTGAAATACTCGCTTCTGATTGGTCGAGAGCTCCAAGCCGCCCCCAGTTTCCCCCAAATTTGCATAAATAAGACCCAATTTCAACTTTATATACTACTACCGGTCACCATTATATCAATGCCAGACACCAGAAGGCGTTTGTTAGTTCTAAAGTGTATAAAGGTTACCACTCTTGGGATGTTTCCTTGTTCACGGATCTGCTGGAATCTCTGATAAATAATATCTATGTTAAATTCGGTAGCACGATATATCAACAGCATATATGTATTTCTAACTGTGCTCTTGGCTGACCTATATGTGTTTACATATGAATACGGTTATATGCAAAATATCATAAAGAGCAAGCAATTAAAAAAATCCCACTCCTTTGCATTCACCGAACGTTATATAGACGATTTTCTTGCAGTGAAGAACCCGTACACAAATGACGGGGTCACACAAATCATTATTACACGACCAACCCGAGAGCATTTATTTTTAAATTTTTAAATGTAATGGAATATGAATAGCTTGAACTAATTTTCAGTTACATATCACCGCACTTCAAGAGTTTAGCCATTCATTTAACTAAAAGCATGAGAGTTTGTTTTGAACTCGTTTTTCGTGGTCCATTTTCGTAAAAGGAGAAACAAAAAAGAATAATAGACTTTGTAATGTGTCTAGACGAGTAGCGTTTTAGCAATGCAAATGCCTTACATGAAAGATCGACGGTTGAGTATTTCTCGATTTTGAACATGTACGGGCTGCAGGCGATGATGTGTTTACCAATGTGTTCTAAACCTATACACTTTCGGGCATAAACGTGTTCATATATGAACTTCTTATATGTTGATATAACAAAATACAAGTTGTAGTGTGGATAAATGTATCAATCAATTAATCAATCATCATCATTTGCTTTGTAGTCATAGTTTAGTGGAACAGTCTGCAAATAGTCTGGATCGGAGAACGTTGAAATACTAAGTTACCCGTGAACATATTGTTCACCTTTGAGTGGTGCTAGATAATAAATACGTTTTTTAAGAAATATTTAATTACAGAATATTCTTTCAATTGTTTTAAATATGCATGGCAGATTAAAAGCAAATGGTAATCGTCTTCAATTATGTAGTTATCACATTTGATCTTATCTGTCTGATCACTACGCTAAACGAGTTTGTCATGACATTGCGAAATAAAAAATGATAACCACAGGACCTCTAAATTAATCAGAACCTGAATATATACCCTGCTCCGTGATGCGCCTGTATTCATGATTGGAGGATAGCATGTGAGATAATATTTTGAAAAGAGAAGGTAGAGAGTATGGTTGACGAAAGTCGTCATGCCACTTTCTTAAAGTCTCTGTACAGCATTGACTGGGAGAAACGCATATTTGGACAATATGGCTATATGAAAGTCTTGATGAACAGGCGAAGCAGGAACATTGTCACTGCGATGACCACGTTCAGCCATTGTAGCCACTCGATACGCCGGGCATCAGTCTGTTGACCAGGAGAGGAAAAGGTCCCAGTTTCGGTCGCCATTGTCCCCTTTTCCTGCACAGTTAAAATGTTGTCCGTATGTGTAGAGAGGGCCCATGCGCACATTTTCTGCTCATTCATTATAACGACAAATTTAACTGGGACAAATTTAGTCTTTATAAACAGGGTTAACTGTAGAATAGTAGGCATATGCATACATGTAACACAATCTGATAAGTTATTCATATATATACGAGTTATCAGAGCATTTCCATCATAGCTCTCTAGATTTGTATCTAATACCGCTTATGCCGATGCTAGATGCCGTGTGGTCATATCATCCAAGTTGCGTACCTGAGATACAACACATACCACGAATCGTTAGATTCTTGGTATGTGCTTTAGAATAGGTTAACCAGAAGACTATACTGTGAAGTCATGTGGCTCTGTCAGTATGTCGGCACCTCTTCCCACTTCCCTTATATGTTGTAATTCAATTTTACATGAATTTTACATAAATTTCTGTTACCCCACGTCAATTCCAAGTACCCCCCACCCCTCTCATTCCCACAAATACACATGGATGATTTTCCAATGGCAGTTCGGTACACCGTGGTGCGCTATCTGTTGATAGCTACTTGGAGTAAATAGGTATCGATTGAATATTCTTGTCGATGTTATCGGAAAAGCCAAGCGGACCCAAACTGCCTACAGTTATATGTAGATAGACAACTGACGTTCAGAATCAAATTAGTGGAGAGGGGAGCTAACCAGTCTAACAGCGACAGTTCAGTAAGTGGACCCAATGAGTGGATAAACCATTGAAAACTCGCAGAGCTCCCAGAATGCAATGCTACCAAGGGGGTACATACACTTTGTAGTTTCATGGGTATAATTTTTATACTTATAACAGTTAGTAGATGGCAGTGTGACTTTGAGCATACAGCTCTGTGATCCAATCGATATGTCACTGAGCGTGACACCAAGCTGAGCTCATTTTGTAAACCTCGTATGCGCGAACACTCATTTCCTAGCCCAAAAAGGCCTTGTTCACAAACCCAGTAAGGCGGAGAAAGATGTTACATAATTTATGATCCACCATTCAACACTATATACATATACATTTATACTAAACACATATATGACGCAGTCGTAGGTGGCTGTCAATGTTATTGAAATCATATCGAGACTAAGTGAACGATACATGCACGATACAAACTACATATACTGTACCGGTATCATTAAACATCAATGTACTACGATAGTTAACGTGCTGCTACTGTACCTCTACGGGCCAGCTACGGCATTGCTGTTACTCAATCTAGGTAAACCAAGATGGTAAATCAGGGGAATATTCCGTGATATTATATCTGAGTTTACTGAGATTGTGCTGCTACTCCGCTGCTGAGCTGCCACCGCTCGGCTACGGCATTGTTACCGCGCTGCTACCGCAATTGTACTATGGGTTCACAATTCCTGTATTACCGCCCAAGTTGCAGTAGCCTGCTCTTTTTTAATGTATTCGAACAGATATTACGCCATGCACACCGAAAAGTTTGTCTTGATGTGCAGAGGGGGCCATATACACATTTTCCAACCACTTGTAACCGAACTGTTGTGTCTGTTACAAATTCGGCAACAAATCCTCAATTTCACGGAATTATTTTTAACTTTTCCATTCTTCCATCAAATGAACACATTATATCTCAAATTATGGGTGGTTTCAAATTACATATGGTTTGGTTGAGAACAAAAGTACATGTAACATCTATCCGACCTGCCTATACGACTCAATAAAAGAAAGAGGTTTGAAATTAGGCGAAATATTCATTTTTTTACATTCTATAGGTCCGACGAAAAACAACAACAAAAAATGAACAAATAATCCTTAATTTTGCGAAAACATTTGTCAATTTTCTACTCTTTCCTGATACGAAATAAAGTGTATCTCTGATCTGATCGTGCAACAAAATGACGAGAATTCGGTCCAACCTATTTGTCGTGTTTTTATTTATTCCAGTCAAAATAAATCAGTATTCTATGACCTGCGTCAAGAATCAAGTTATTGGTTGCAGTGAACAAGACCAAGCGGCCTACCTGGTCTGCTGTCATATATTTGAGGCAAAAGTTAACGCACCACTATATACGATACACATTTTTCCATGACCATATGTGCTATGTTCTGATCTTTGGAGAATTGATGTTTATCGAAGCTGTCTACATGTAAAAACAGAAGAAAAAAAACGAGTAGCCAAAGAAAACCTAGATTAGATGCATATACACCTTAACTAATTGTGCGTGATAGCATTTTCGATGTCCTTACCCTTCCTATATACTGAAATATTGCCGAACGCGACGCTGAATTTAATTTTTTCTCTCTCTCCTATATAATAGGAAAATTTGCGAAATGTACATGGTTTTCCTATCAGTGGGTTTTATTAGATGATTGGTTATCTGAAATTGAGAGTTGAATTACAAGCGTCTAGTCCGTCATTCATAATCCAGCCGTCGTCCATTAGAGAATATCCGCGTCCATAATCCAAAGACCTATTCCATTTTCCACATAACAGTATTAGCACCAAATTCAAAAAGACAATCATAGTATACATAAACATAGGCTTGTTTCCTGCAAGAGAGAAGTCTAACATTATTTAAAATTATTTGTGCTGAAATCATCAATCATCCAATATGTAATGGAAATTACGTGCAACACTCGACAGATGCCCTTCAAGTGGCTAACATTCTGTTGTCACACTGGTTAACATAATGTTGTCACAGTACCTAACATAATGATGTCACATTGACTAACATAATGTTGTCACACAGGCTAACATCATGATGTCACACTGCCTTCACCTTAGAGCCAATGAAGCCAATCTGACTATTTTCTCAAAAGTGATTTTTCCTCTTTCTCTAATAACAGCGGTTGTACACAAAAACTGATCAATTTATGGTGGGCCTACACTCGAGGTGGGACATGGGCTGTGAGGAGGTGATCTGACGTGTAGGAACATGTTTTTAACTTTAAACCCGGTTCCCGATAAGCCTTACACGGTAGCTTATTCTTAATCTCTACTATATAATCACAAAATGAATGCTACTAGGCATGGGAAATATTAGGTATCAGAAATTTATTTCATGCAATTCCATTCGCCTAAATTCGTCTATTGTCCATCATATTTCGGGGAAACACAGAGGTAGGCCAAAAAAAACCCCACAACCACACAGATTTCCGAGCTCAGAGCGTGAACGACTCCGTCGAAAAAAACAACAACAACAACAAACATTTTCCTAATTTCGAAACACTTTCTTTCATCGACAGAAAATAAATAGCTCAGACAACTGCAACAGTTTATCCCAATCACATCATATCTGATACCTGTAATTTGAGACCTGATGTGAATATTGCTTTGGAGAAATACACGAGTTACGAATGTTTTTATGAAACAGGAGTTGTTACCGAAATAATGACATTTTAGTCCATTGAAATTGAACGCATACAATTGGAAGCTTACAAAAGATAAGAAAATAAATCCGTCATGCCGACACAATAAACAATTGTAGGTATGCATGAAAGTGAGGTCACGAAGACGCTGGCCAACTGACTATATCAGAAAGAAATTGACAGACGTACCGCTACAATACCTTTCTCTTGTGATGGTCATGGACTAAGGATTATCCTTACAACGTGAATTAATGAAGTTGTATTCCCGATGCCGATATGTTCATATTTTACAAATTATGTTGGTGTTAGAATAGTGGGAGCAGTGATGTGGCGATTTCAACCAGATACAAGGTGTATATCACGTACATACCTTAGTAGAATCTAGCTCCAATAAACAGGTTCGTATGTAATAAAGGCGTAGGCTCATAGCGCAGAGCAGCGCGCATAAGCAATTGCAAGTTTGTTGGTTTGTGACAAGACTGCTGAATTCAGGCGTAAGAATTATTAAACCTCTCACGCAACTTTATCGGTGCATATGTACTTGCCACATCATATCTTAAAACTAGTGTTCGCAAAGAAGAAAAAATACTCCAGTTTCTTTTTGTGCGTTTGTTGGTTTGTTAACTTTCCGAGAGTGAAGAAATATGAAGTTACATGTAATAACGCAAATGCGTAAAGTTTACTGCAAGCTTTCAAATGCATCAGCCTCCATCGCTTGGCGCAAGTCTTGTTCTATATATCAGTTTTTATATTTATATTCCCAATTTCACCAAAACGCTTTCAAATATTAAACAGATTGTATTGAACCATGTGCTGAAAAATGTATTCTTTTTAAATGAAATCAATGTAAGTCTTACCGCGTTTGGTCGAAGGGTCTTTCGGCAAAGTTCGATCAAGTCCGTCTGAAGTTTTCGTTGATCTGCAGATAGAAACCATTGGGGATCATATTCACTACCGATTCCCCAAAACTCTTTCTTTCCCCATTGTTTGGATGTCATCTTCGTGGATTAAATATAACTGTTACACTATTCCTCTGAATCAGATGTTTAAATGAATAGTTAAGCAGTAAACATCCCTCGGTCATACACGATACGTTCGACTGTACACAGAATGAGCCTTGTGATGCGATTTGCTAGCCCCGCCTCTATGTGCAATGACCCATATCTAAATTTCAAATGACTTCGCATTAAATGGCTACTTCCAAAAACTTTTCTACGTTATTCTCCACTAATGAATATGATAAAAGCCTCAAATCCGTCATTCAGTAGCCAGTCGTTGCCTATACAGAATTTTTGCGAACATGATAACGACAGATCACCGTAGTGATAGAAAGTTTTAACGACCGTAACCTAGAGACGCACACGGTGTCATTTTCTTCATGATATCAGTGTTGATCCTGAATAATTCTATTTAAAGTTTGGCTGATATGCAAAGGACATTAAATGGAGAATAGTTGTGAACGCATGATAATACGAACAGTATGGTGCCAGTCAAGAGAATACGGACAACATGGAAACGAATAAACTCAGAAGAAATGTGAAAGAAATCCCAATTTCTAACACTACCTCATCCATGGTACAAAAATATTCAGACCGATGACCATCGTCACACAGACTGACCATCGTCACACCAGATGACCATCGTCACACTGGCTGCACCGTCACTTCGGCTGACTACCGTCACATCGGCAGACCACGTCACACCGTCACAGTGGCTGCCCACCATCACGTGCTACGGTCGAATGTTGGATGTGATTAACAGTTTTCGATGATACTAGCAAAGACATGATGATGTTTTTTTCGTCAAATCCTGTATCACTGACTACAATTATTTTATCTAATACCATACACAACGGTTGAAGTCCACTTTCATTGCATGATATCACGGGCTATCTCACAACATGTTGTAACAGCATGAATTGTTTTTCCTCTGAACCATCTACAAGTTCTGTTTTGGTTTTCGGGCTTGCTTTGTTTAGCCACTTCGTCGATCATTCTTTAACGTTAACTTGTAATGGGGTGAAATAATGAAATATACGTTTGTGTATTTAGGGGTCATCGTATTTGCTATACAATTTCTAATTTACTACTTACGGGTGTTGTGCACGAAATCGCTTTGGCTTTGAACGGTTTTGGCACTTTGGCTTTGGCCATTGTGCCTGCTCTGGATATATATTCTCGTGGGGTGACGGACAGTTCCAATTCAGCGGTCATTGTGTGACAGTCGTACAGTATGAAATAACTTTGTCCTATCTGTTCACCATGCAGATAGATGACCTAGAGTCCAGCGAAACCTTGCTTTTGCTCGATACCTTATGCAATTGATGAAGCCATCTTGGCCTTGGTCATAATGGATCATTAATATCGTACAAGGAATCTGGTTTGGGCGATGTCACGTGCAAAGTCTGTTTTCTTTATCTACATTATTTACAATCCTTAGTTGATAGTCAAATTTAACCCTATCTGGCCTGGGCTTTTTGCGACCTGTTCAGGCCTGGGGAGCCCCCCCCCCCCCCTAATTATTGTTCTTACCCCTTGAGCTAGGGGGCTGAAACTTACCACACTATACCCTTGGATCAAGCTCTATCTGAAAATGTAAAAAAAAACCCAGATAACTGCTCTAATGATGTCACAGTGACGTCATTTTCAATGATTTTTGGTCGATTTTTCTATCAGATTTTTCGATTTTTTCATTTATGCAATTGCCCCGCAAAAAACTACGTGATAAATTAGAAAATATTATTGTGATTTGAAATAAAATACTTTTTGCCCACTTTTCATCTCGGAAAAGTAAAAATTTTGAAGAAAAATGACGAAACATCACTTTTCTGGCTCCCTACGTGGCCGCCATCTTGGGTTTACCAATGATTCTCTACTGGGGGTTACGCAAATAGGCTCAAAATGACTCCAATATGATAAACTATAAAGTCACGAAGTGTCAGTTCTCCATTTTTTGTCCTTTCGGATATTATTCTGTGGCACGTATGTAAGTTATCTCTGGTCATTCACAGGTCAATCTGTTCAGCTCAGTCCGTTTATATGAAGCCACATTACCGATTACCACAGTTGATCACTTGGCGCGGAGCGTGGACCGTCACATGACTTTTTGTAAAACATTATCCCTCCTATACCCTCCCCTTTTAAAATGAGTTTATTGTTCCGAAGGTGGATTATTTTCAGCTAGGTCACCATTTTATTGTATATACACTGTAAAAAGTGGAAACATGTTTAACGTTTCATTTTGAGATGGGTAACATGTGAGATGCTTCATATTGCTACATGTTTCACCCTGTTTTTCATGAAAACATGTCTCAAAGACGTAAGATTACAGCTATTTGAGGGTTGTGACATGTTTCACTGGCGTTGCCGTTTCGCTATAATGACCCGAATAGCTGCTTGAAACATCAAAGCCGAAACACGTACAACCAAGTCGCAAAGGCGACATGTCTCAAGGAACACAGTATAAAAGACAGATAATGCTGTCTGGTGCATGAAAGCACTAGTTTCCAAAAATTTATTTCTGGTCTTTAGCGATCGTGAATATATCTGTCGGTATTGAGAATAAACAGACCGACCATCATTTAATTGAATTATTTGTATCGTGATATAACTCTTCCAGGCCTAGGGTATTTGAGCCCTGCCAAGGCCTTGGAAGAGACTTGCCACTAAATATTTGTTTACTTCTTGAGTCTAAAAGCCCCCACAATATATCTTGGAGTGCGCTCTGCTAGAAAGTGCAAAAAAAAATCCAATCCTTGAACACTTCACAGTTACGTCATATTCTAAATATGAATTTTTAGTCGATTTTTCTGTCAGATTTTCCATTTTGTTTATTTGTGCTACGTTCTCCGAAGTAAACTACAGGGTATATTAGGGAAAAATTATCTGATGTGGAATAAAATAGTTCATGCATTCTTTTATCCACAAAAACAAAATAGCGAAGAAAAAGATAAAACATCACTTTTCTGGTACCCCACATGTCCGCCACTTTAAATTTACCAATGATCCTTTTCTGGGAGGGGTATGCAAATAGGGACAAACTGACTCAAATATATTACGCTGTAAAATCAAGCTCCTAATAATTTGTTGTTTCGGAGATATAACGTAGAAAGTTTGGTGGGGGTGAGGGCATGATTCTGCTTCATGTTCGGAAGGGTTAAGAGTAATCTCGTTAACCATTCATACCAACAAAATACACAGCAGCGTTGCTATAAAAAAGAGTGACATTGGTGGGGCATCAATGAGAGTTCGCGTTGGGAGAAACAACAACTGTGTTCTCTATGTGACCAAAGCTATACATCCAGTATTTTAAATGTGTGTAGCGCATCAGAAAATTTTCTGGACGTATTCAATACGATTGCCCTATATATGATTACAACATTGCGCGGGATTCGGCCATTGTGTGACACAAATGACACCAAACCAGGCATCTTCACATTTCAAGTTAAATACTACACTAATGTTCCGTCATTTACCTTCACCAATTGTTCAAACTGGGAAATGCACGTGATATCATATAGCCAATCAACATAGAAACTTGCCAACACAGTGCAGCGAGGATTTTCTTTGATGTCAGTCTGTGTTATTTCCAAATATGGCAAGTGGTGGTTGTATTGATGTTAACTTCTTTCGAATAGCCAATCAAATCTGAATTTTAAAGAGGTAATTGCACTCCTCCTAATATGGATCACGGAATGTTTATAGAGCTATGACATCACCAAACTCGTATTCTGATCAGAAATTGTGTTATGTTCAGCCAAGGCAACTCGTGTAGTGTTCGACTTGGATATGCGAAGATGAAACCAGGAGGGGATATTATTTTTCATCGTTATGAAAATATTGAATACTGTTGGTGTGTGAAGCAATGTTCCCCCTTCCTCACTGACTGTGACCACTGTTGCAACAACTCGAGACGAGTCCAGGCTCCGTTATTTTATAATCATCTGCGATCCGTATTCCATTCCCCGAAACTGAATGGAATTTCAACGACTCGTTGGGCAGAGATATTTACCGCGAGCTGATAAATCAGTTTCAAGTTACAGACATTCATCTATCTAAATTAGCAAGTATGGTCTATATATATATGTAATATAGCACCCCCTGTTGAGAACTTCTTCCTGTGTGCTGGATTAGGTTGTGTCATATCAACACACCGATGTGGAACTTAAGTAAATTATTATTATTATTGGTTAATACCTGAATGTAAATGTACCATTTGGTGTTCACCAAAATTTCAGCACATTATTGTCATGGACAATTTGCACGCTATGATAAATTGGTTCACATCAGGAATTATGATGTACCGAACTTGTATCTATCTGGAATTATCATATTCATTGTTAACCTGCGGATCAAGCTGGTCTGTTATATATGTTCCTGCCTGTAGCCTATGATTGTTGTTGGTTCATACCTGAGTTTGAATTCCGTTGAAGATAAGAGAATAAAAACTGATGCAAGTTGAATTTAATAAATGTTTCGTGTATTTTTGTTTCTTTCACAGGCGATCTGGCGATCTGATGAAACATGTAATGGGAGATAGACTATTTTGAAACACTTCCAAGTTTGAGACATGTTCGGACCCGTTTCGCTTGCGACATGTCTCAAAAGTTGGGACAAAGTCATGTTTGGGCTTAGACGTTTCATTTTGAAACATGTAGTCGACCGTAACATGTTTCAGATTGAGACAATACATGTTTCACTGTGCAGAATGTCACATGTTTCAAACGGACACGTGTTTAACGACGACATGTCTGATATTGAGACCTCATTAACACACATGAGGATGACACGTGTTTCAAATTGAAACATGAAGCCGTTTCAAAATGAAATATGTGCGTACAAACATGTCCCAAAAGTTGGGACAAATTCATGTTTCATTTTGAGACGTTAAACATGTCGCCAATTCTTACAGTGTACATCCACATACCATGGAGTTTATTGCAATTCTAGTCTATCATTTACAGGTGTTATGCATGATATTGCGTTGGCTTTGAACCATGTTGCGATTGTGCCTGTTCCGGGGGTATCGACTCGTGATGTGGCGGTCATTCAGTTTCAATCCAGCGTTCTTTGAGTGGCAGTTGTCGATACAGTATGAAAGTAACTTTGCCCTGTCTGTTATGGACTCACGCAGATAGATGACCTAGAGTCCAGCGACACCTTGCTTTTGTTCGATACCTTATGCAATCGATTATTATATCATTACCTTATCTGTTTGGATAGCATGCCAGCCGTTTATAACTATTTAATATTCTAGATACAATTGCACCTTCGTGATTATGGACTCATACCTTATGAATTAACGTTGTCTTACCTGTTATGGAGTCGTGCCGATAGAGAACTAGTTTTTCATACATCCAAACCTTGGTTTTGCTCAATACAGTATATAGATTTTTAGTCTAGCATCCTATATCTGATATGGACTTTTGCTAGATACATCTTCGCCTCCGTGATTATATATGCACTCATACGGTATAAATCAACTTTGTATTACCCGGGATGGACTCATGCAGATAGCTCCATACATCCAGACGATGCTTCAGCTCGATACCGTATAGATTATAGCTTTATTCTACCTGTTATGGACTCACGAAGATATATAATCAGTATATTCCAGCCTCACGGTTTATTTACCCGTATGCAGCATAACTCTATTCTATTCGTTATTATTATTCTGCGCGATTTACTTCCATCTATGTTATAGTACGAATTATTATTTTATCTTCTTTCATTCACTTTCTCCTCCCGTCAAATATTTCCAATAAATGCCACATATTCGACATATTCCTTAGTTCGTTTCCTTTCTTTTCGATTGCCTGATGGTATTGCATAAATTTTAATTTCGAATCAATTGTGTTTGCGACTGTGGTTGAACTCGTCATATTTAAGACTAAGAAATCTTTTGGATTTCTACCTTAATATGCTTGTATTAGTTTTCACTTCTCTCGAACGCTGGTTTTATTGATGGAAGTATTAGGTGTTGAACAAGGTCCAGAGTACGAATCTCAGCTAGGTACATGTAGAGAGGGTCGAGAAATCCTAGGCGTAAATCTATCCGTTCTTTTCGTATCCATCTCGTCTGTGAAGAGTACACATACAAACGTTTAGAATTGTCCGCACAATAATTCAAATACTTAATCCTTTATCTGGATGGGACCATTTCGATGCATATGTATTCATGTATTTTCGTTAAACCTGGAGAGTAAATTAAGTTAGCTGAAGCGTGTCACACTAATGAACCAGATCAAGCTCTACTGTCGTCACAGGCATGGTTAATTGCTTTGGTCACACGACTGTGGCGTCATTTCATGCTCTGATGCCAACATATTAGTAAACACAAATATCTATCGGCATCCATCATATCGGACATAGTCAACTCATTGTGCATGTTAGCTCGTACAATATATAGGTTTCATTCCATATTACACCCTCAAAACGCTAATGTTAGATTTAACATATAGAGTGTTGGAAGAGGGAAAGCACTTATAAAGTGTTGTATTCATCACCTTTAAGTGTTTCTAACATTAGCGTTTTAAGAGTGTAGGCCATTATC
>JAVTVY010034716.1:35000-151618 GCA_036873755.1 Hanleya hanleyi | reverse complement strand
TTGTGTACACAACACATTCAACAATATAACACTGAGGTGTTCATGGTATACACATCCCCCAAATAAAGAATATATGTTAGTTCAATTGAATTTAGCTATAGAGAATCAATATCTTGATGGCAGTAATAGACAGATGAAGTTATCAATTATAAAGTTATTATTACTGACAAAACTCATAACACAAATGAAGAAATACATCCTTTTGTTTCATTTTAAGTCAACTGCCGCAATGTTTGCAAAGGGACAACACCTGTAAAAACAAAACAGAGAAAAAATAGTATATAAAAATGGGAATAAAATTCAATGCCAACATATCTGATGATCATTTGCTCATCTCTGCTACATTAACCAACATGAAGGGTAAAGAAAGAAGGAAGTTGACTCACTTTAAAAATGGACATCCTGGACATCCCATATTAGCTGTGGCCGACAGTTCACATCTGAACCCTGTCCCTGGACCATCATCTGAAGATGCTGTAGTAACGAGGAGGTTACATCAAGATGAGTTCACCTTCATTACAAAACCTAGCATAGACAAGAGGACAGTTGAAGCTACAGACACCGAGGGCATATCTGGATCCATGAAATTACTACGGCCAAAGAAACCGGCTCCAAATCTGAAAGACATAAAAGATAAAAATTCTAATGACACCCAAGGCATGAGAATGATTAGTAACCGCAAAATGCTTGAAATGTGGAATGATATGATAAAGCACCATAGAGTTACTTCCCCTGATTGTGATATTTTGGAAGTGGTGATAGCCAGTGAAAAAAAGTGGGGTTTGGGATGGTTCCAATCTTTGCAGTGTGTTAACTGTCAATATACTTCTCGCCATTATAAACTTTATGAAGAAGTCAAGACAAACAAACCTGGACCGAATGCTGCGGCCATAAACGTATCCCTTCAAGTCGGTCTGCAAGACACACCTATGGAGAATTCCAGAACAAGGTTACTGTTAGCATCAGTGGATGTTCCTCCTCCAGCAAGAAGTGGCATGCAAAAGACCGCGAACATGGTTGGAACTGCTGTAACAGAGTTAAATAAGATAGACATGAGAAAAAAACTAGAAGCCGTAAAAGAAGTTAACAAAGTGCGCGGTGTTGTAATGGATGAAATAAACTTAGCTGTTGATGCAAGATATAACAGCTCCAAAATTACAAGTTCAAGAAAATGCACACAGAATGCCTCCCAAGCCATAGCAATAAGATGTGAAACATCACCAGACAGAAAATATATTGTGTTGGACTGGTGCATGGCTTAGGGGAAAAGGAATGGATGTAAAGTGCCCAGATGGGCATGAAGATTGCACTGCAACTCTCAATGTGAATGCGCCATGGTCAGAGTTTGAGATGGGAAAGGCCATGGGAAGTGATATTGGTATGCAGGAGATGTTGGTAAGATATGTCACAACAGATGGAGATGGAACATCTGCAAAGGGGATGCAGGCTGGAATGCAAATTCTTCATCCCATGTGGAAAGTGACCAGGCTGGCAGACCCAACTCATTTAGGGAGATCACAGTTCAGAAAATGTAAAAGTGCTAAGTTTAGTGATGATATGTTCTATGGAAAGACACAAGAAATTAAAAAGAAAGCCCAGCAAGTATTGAGTCAGGATGTAAAAGCCAGATGCAGCATGGTATTCAAAGAGTTGATGAAAGTGCATAGTGGCAACTTAGAGAAAATCAAAAACCATCTTCCTAGAGTGCTGGAGGCCACACTTCTCTGTTATTCTGGGGATTGTTCGTGATGTCGGAGAAACTCTTTGGTGTGTGGAGGGGGTCATTCGAATAGTTGGTGGCTGCGATCCATGTTCCTTGCTACGCACAAAATCTCCAATCTGAATATGACTGAAAATGACAAATTTATTCTCCAGGAGATTCTGAAAATGAAATTAAGTGAAAGTGCTCTGATGCAACTGAGATTCAATACAGACACACAGAAATGTGAAGCCATCAATAGATCTATAAGTGTATCCTTACCCAAGAATGTTAATTTCTCTAGGAATATTCCTGGTCGAGCATCGTCAACCATCCACAGAATGAACAATAAGTTGAGGACCTCCATGATAGCCAAAGTTGAATGCATGGGAGCCTCTCTCTCACCTCGAGCTGCAAAAAGTTTAAAGGAGATGGAGATTGAGTCAGAGTACCCATAAAAGCTATCGAAATAAGCCTGTGGTGAGAAAGCGAAAACTCAAGCAAACAGGAGCTAAAATCTATCAACATTTGAAATATAAACAGGGCAATCCAGGAGATACTGACTATAAAAAAGGACAATTAGATGATGCCCTACAGGACCACACATATGGAAACTGAAAAAAAAAAAAAAAAAAAAATGACTCAATTATCCTAATTTTATTTACCTCATTAAAGTCTCAAATGCAAAAGGCATTTTGGATATTCTTTGTGTGTGGAACAAACATCTGAGTTTTTACAGGTGATCCGATGATTATTGATTTCATGTGGTTCCAGGCTGATATGGAGTGGATTTATGCATAGGTTATTGTGACACAGATGAGAGCAATCCAGCTTTGAAGTGAGTTCTAAATTTTGAATAAAGATTATATAATTGAATCTATGTGCATTTCTCTTCTTCCATTTATAATCCCTTGGATCTCGAAAACTTATTTGACCATATCTGCCAGTGGTATTGAGTGGACCCTGCCATATTCTGCATTGACCATTTGAGCCGAGCACTGACATCTCAGGCATTTTTTGCTGATATTTTCTCCAAAAGGTCTCCATTCTGTACCAAAATGGCGTAGGAATACAAGTGATATTATACATCATCATTGATGATGTCAATTTCACCCAACTTTTTTTTTTTTTTTTTTTTTAAATAATTAAAAATTAATTTAAAAAATAATTTAATTTAATTAAAAATTTAATAGCTTGAATTTGGAATAATGTCAATATTTGTATGTTGTTTATGAGTCAGCCTGGAAGAAATTGGGCTGATCAAGTCAAAACTATAGGCACAGTCATGATTGAAAGTGCTCTGGTCAAATGTGAAAATGTCGTGTGACAGGCATCAGTATACAATTAATTCTGTTACTTGTTATGTATTAGCGTTAAAAATCGGCAAAAATCCAGAAAAATCACAATGCATAAATCCACCTGGCATGTCAATATTTACCTTGTGGGACATTATCAGTGGAAGTCTTGACAGATGTTCACCATGGAAATTTCAACTTGCCGCCATTTGCAGCTGAGTGGTGTTACCGAATCTCATTCAGCTTGTAAACAGAGAGCCTTTTCACCTCCACTCTTCATGTGTCCTTCCGCCAGGCTTTGCCCCAATGTTGCCAAATCAACACCAGGAAGTACAGTTTGAAGCCTCATCTGCAATTTGAAATATCAAATTTATCAGAAATGCTGAATAATCCCACCTAATAAAATCCACAAAGATCTGCTCTCAAATTTCTAAACAAATTAGATCGTGGGCACCGACCCGGAAGTAATTAATTGTATACTGATGCCCCATAGGGTTGTGGGGTCTTGTCGTTGCCATGTACGTACGTCCGTCCGTCCTAGCGTCCGTCCGTCCGTCCGTCCGTCAACATTTTCTTGTCCGCTAAATATCTGCAGATCTATGAAGTCGGGCCTGACCAAACTTTGGTGAGAGCTTCCTGAATGTTGACAGATGAAATGATTAGATTTTCAGATGGCTATGATGATGTCATGATTTTTAATTATTTTTTTTATTATTTATTGATGGCGTAGCTTTTGCACTGTTATCTATGCCCATCAATATGTTCTTGCCCGCTGAATATCTGCAGATCTATGAAGTCGGGCCTGACCAAACTTTGGTGAGAGTTTCCTGAATGTTGACAGATGAAATGATTAGATTTTCAGATGGCTATGATGATGTCATGATTTAAAAAAAAAATATTATTTATTGATGGCTTAGCTTCTGCACTGTTATCTATGCCCATCAACATGTTCTTGTCCGCTGAATATCTGCAGATCTATCAAGTAGGGCCTGACCAAACTTTGGTGAGAGCTTCCTGAATGTTGACAGATGAAATGATTAGATTTTCAGATGGCTATGATAATTTCATGATTTTTTATTTTTTTAAATTTTTTAATTTATTGATGGCTTAGCTTTTGCACTGTTATCTATGCCCATCGGGAACCCTTGGTTGCATGTTTCGTTGTGAATTTTGAAGGTTCCCTGATAAAAGAAAGCCTGGTCCATTCATGATTCTCATTGAATGAAGGACAACATTTTTCTTAAATTTTGCTATTAAATCATTCTATTCTACATCATATGATTTATTCTAAAACTTTTGCATGAACCATATTTGTGTCCACACATTTAATTGGTAGAACATAATGCTTCAATTTTTGTCACCAAACATGTTACTGTACCTTGAAAATTATGTAAAACGAGTGATTAGGAGAGCCCATTTTTAGCCTGACTGTGTGCAATTTTGAATCAGTTTGCATACCTGGAGCTTATGCCCCCCCTTCCCCCAAAATAATGATAAGGGTGGGCCTGTGTCAATAAGTGTGTTTACTTGTTATCACACTTGTGCAATGCATAAATTGCCACTGATAAAGCTACACTTCCTTGCATGCTGTAATCCCAGCACACCACTCACGTGAAACCGAAGTCTGTTATATACGGTATCCAGGGATTTTTTGCAGGTTCCGATCCCAAACTCCCAGTTCCTTTTGGTAATTCATTATTGAGGGTCCAATTTTTTTAAGTGAATTTCGGCGCAAAGAGCCTGTGATCAATCACAAAACAGAGGTTTATTGACATGGAATTCAATACCCAGCCATGCAATCGGATCGATATTGAGGCTTCCAGAAGCTTTTTCTAGGAGTATTTCCTTCAGAAATCCTTTCAAATTGAACAACAACACTTTCGTTTTTTGTTTCATTTGAGTTTTGGGTGCCCATATGTTTTCCAAAACTAAACTGGCTCTAGATGCAGCCCTGATCCTACTTGACTAAAAAAAACAGGCTGAGGGGTCCACGTACCTTTTAGGTGCTTGCCTGCAATTCATGTTTTATGTATTGTAATGTGCTTTATCGTAAAAGTTATTGTAAAATGTGCTATAATACTGTATTACTATACTGTGTATATTAATAATATCTTATAACCATGTGATCCATTTATTATAAAAATAATTATGTGAAAATCCTTATATTCTCACGAAGAGAAAAAAATGAATTGCAAAAAGTTGTGTTATTGCCAGATCAGTTAGAGAATATTTTCAAAATACCCTAAAAATATAGTGTGAGTCCACTGGGGAAAATGCCATGAGGGAATTATCCTCTGGGGAAAATGTCCAATTGGGGAAATGTCCGTAATCCCATTCTTGAGCTAGATGTGATTTTTCCTCTTAGAAGCTATTTATAAAAAAAAAAATTATATTTCTAAAACTCTACAACACAGTTATTACTGCCTTATGTCCGCTTTGATGCAAATCTCATTATAGAACCTTATCGAGAGAGTTTTGGTAGTGGTATAACATGCCTTTTCAGATAGGCAGCCCGACAGTGGAGCTGCTACCAATTATGCTTGTTCAATTGTGCCATGGTTTCTTAGCCACTGATGTTCAAAGTTAGACCCATTCATTTTGTTCAATTCTCTAAGTCTGGAGAAACATGAAATTCCACATCGAGATTAAATTCATAAGATGAGGCACCCATATATTGTTGAAATGTTGTAATACTCGGCAAAGTTATCAGTTCAATAAAAATTTAGAAATCCTCGAAAAAATAATAGTTTTGTTTACACCCTCTAATTCCAGGCCCCGGAACCAATGCATACCTGGGAACCGGAAGTCCGAGACGCGCTCAGTCTTCACCCCGCATGTCCACAGGTGTATGAATATTTGGGTTATATACAAGAACACAGACCGAACTTTGAAAAATCCAGCGAGGATTGTCTCTATCTCAATGTATTTGTGCCAATGGTAAGATAACTGTTAAATAGACGATCGGCTAAGGAAGCAAATGTGATTTTTGATGGCATTATTTGTTACAAATGGGTACCCATGCAAAATTAGTTCTTTGTGTGGTAGGGTTCCAGGTGGGAGGGGATACAACCCGGATTTTGAGTATTAGAGATCATTTCAGGGTCACTGTTGGTGTCAAATAAGGTTAAACATTGGTAAAAGTCGTTCCTAACTTAATTTCCGTCGTGAGATTCGTTTCCAATGGGTATCGTCGATAAATTAATTTTATCTAGTGTAGGGCTTTAATACAGATATGGCTAACTGGTTAATTATTGGAGCTGAGGTCATTTTGGGGTCAAATATGATAAAAAAATGAGAGATTTTTTTTATATTTCATATATATTGTGCGTTTGTTAATTACGTTGTATGCAGTATGGTTCAAGGTAGGGAAGAATACCAAGACAACTTTGGCAATTTGAGGTCATTCTGAGGTCATTTCGAGGTCAAATAAATTCCAAAGATGGCCAAAGGATGCATGGGCCTTAAAACAGTTTTAAAGTAGTTCTACTGGGTGAATTTTAAGATGAATGGTGAATGTCATATATCTGAGGAAAATTCCTGTTTGTTACTTTTCTGCAAAATGCATTTTCTTATAGATTGGACCGTTTCGATCAAAAGCATTGTTGGGTTCAAGTTTCTTACCTGAGTTTGAAGTAGTTTGAGTTAACCGTTTCTGGCCTGTGTGATAGACGGTTCGGAAAGCACAAGTTGCAGTGAGATGGATTTCTGTCCTATAGGTGTTGCAGTAAGAAAGTTTTCATTTGAGCTGTAAAACTGTCAACTTTGAATATTTCGAAGTAAAACAGTAGCCGGTTATACACGAGGAAAATCGATCCAACATTATGCATAATGTGCACGCAAGTAGGATGTAAAAACGTGCAAATGTACTTTTTTTTCTTCATTTTCACATGGGAATTCCCATAGCATTTTCCTAAATTCCTGAAAAAACACTTCACAAACCAAATTCATTCTGATAATAATTTCGTTATTATATAACAATGTTCCATTTGTGTTAATTTCATTTTGGTTCAAGAAGTGTTTTTTGATAAAAATTGAAAAATCAATTCCTTGTGTTTTGCAACCTGGCACGAAGTGTTGCAATTCCAAATACGTCACTGAAATGAGCGATTACATCAGTGGCCGCATGGTAAGTTTGTATGCTTCAGTGACTCATATTTGGCATGTGTGAGTTCGAATCGTGTCGTGCACATGAACATTTTTTCCTGATCATAAAAACTTGAGATTATTTCCTTCGATCTATGAAGCATAATAGAACATTAAAATGTCTTCGTTGATAATTAAAATTATATATCGGTACGTTTAATTCGAATGTGGCGAAAGTACTCCTGCATGTGCATGCAGTGTCACGGTATACATGTATGCGCGCTGGTTTACTGTCCTACGTCCAAATCATCCTTCGAATCTTTTTATTTGTCAATTATCACTCAGATCTATTATGTTGAAGGCATCATAGAAGCCGATTTATATAATTGTTGAGTGACTGGCTGCTGTCAGCATAAGTGCCACCTTTGGACACGTGAAATGCGAATTCTGTGTGAGAGTGTTACCATCAGGCCAAACAAGAAAAGTATCTGTTCCACAATTTCATTGATCTCAGGGTGGATGTGCGCATGATATAGACATGGATGGACTTGCCCACGATGTAGAGAGCGGTGCTACAAATCTGCTCGAGGAAAGAGTGAACGAGCAACACCCAAGCCTATGCATCCCACACCGACTGCGTTCTTCTTCCGTGGACATGGGCAAAGTGTTGTATTTGCCAGCAAGAGGAGTGAACATGAAGTTCGTTCCACCTGAGGTCCGACTGGATAAGTTTATTCGATAGGGGATTCTCGCGCCCTTTTACAGTTGCGTTCAACATGAGTTATGGTATTTGTTGCACCAGTCAAATGATTGAAACCCACTTGCGAAATGGGCATGAAATGGACGAGAGCAGTTTAAAGGAACAAAATAAACTGATATTGTCATATAAATGACGAGGAAAGTTGATTAAAATGATGGACTGAAAAACATACTTGGAGTTATGTCATGTGTGAAACGATAAATTCGTTTGGAGCGGCCTAACCTCGAAACCGGTGTCGTTTATTTTTAGAAATAGAAGGTTAGCGTAGTACTGTCCGCTATCTTAATGCAACTAGTCCTTTAGGACCCTTGTGAACTTTTCGCGATATCACCAGATGATTGAAAATCGAGAACCAAGACTTTCCGACGTTTTGGAATATGATATTGGGCTAAGTTTGAGCCCGTTTACATAATTCTACTGGTGAACCACCTTGCGTTAATTAAAAATGACTCTCATAAATCGCCCTTTTTGCAGGTTGTTCATACAATAGGCAGTATTCTTAGCTCCTAGTTCAAAGGACGAGTTGCAGTAAGATGGATTTCAGTCTTGTAGCCTATGTGTTGCACTAAGGAACAGAATTTTCATTTCAGCACTAAAACTGCCAGCTATAAATATTTCAAAGTAAAACAATAGCTGTAAACACGAGAAAATTCGATCCAAAATTATGAATAATGTGCATGTTAGTAGCATGTAAAAACGTGCAAATGTGCGTTTTTGCACTGTTTTGGGTTAATTCCCATATTATTTTCCTAAATTCCGAAAAAAACCCCACATCGCAACCAAATTCATTCGGATTTTAGTTTCGTTAGTATATAACCATGCTCCATTTGTATTAATTTCATTTCGGTTCAAGAAGCGCTTTTTGATAAGAATTGAAAAATTAATTGGATGTTTTTTGCAACCTGGCACGAAGTGTTGTAATTCCAAATACGTCACTTAAACGCGGGATTACTAGTGGCCGTGTGGTAAGTTCGTACGCTTCGGCGAATCACGGTTGAGTTTTGTGAGTTCGAATTATGTCGCTGATATGAATACTATTTTCGTGTCCATAAAAACTTGATATTATTTTCGTCGAACTATAATGACAATTAAAATTATAGATTATATATATATATATACATATATACATGTAACTTGACAAGAATACTCGCGCGCATGCGAGCAGTGGCTTAGTATACATGTATACCTGTTCTTGGATAACTGTTCTGCCTTCAATTCAACCAGAAACTTTTTTTGATTTTGTAAATTTTCACACAGATCTATTGTGTTGAAAGCATTAGAGATGCCGATTTGTATAGTTTTTGAGCGGTAGACCGTTGCAAGCATGAGTACCACATTTGTGAAGGTGAAATGCGAACTATGTGGGATGCGAGACTTCAGTAGTAGGAAGCCTTGAAATTCCTTATAAAAAATGATGATCCCAAATTATGGTCCGTGATGGGACCAACCTGTAACCATCTGGGTCATCTATACGCGGTAAAACTGGCCCTGGGATCGTGTGTATCCATTTTCAGCCTACTTTCGGCAACTGCAAGCAACCTCCCCACAGCGCATGCTCCATTTCGCAGGCTCCATTACCATCCCTGCCACCAACAGCGGAAGTTGACCTTTACTACGTTGCTATGGCGTATAGGGGAAATCAACCAACGCACGGTTCAGTTTGAATCCGGCCGAACAACTCCTTTAGTGTTGCACATGAGCGAACTACTTTTCATAGGCTCTGTCCAGATAAACAGGAAAAATTATCTCCAGATAATTATTTTTAACGCTAGGTCAACAGAGGTATTATGCAGACTTGAAAAGTAATGTTCGGTAAACATCTATTTTACTATATATGATGTCACTTCCGGCGATGTGCGCGAAGGCCCCGAGTCCGGTCCAAAAATCTGATTGGTGGCTGGGGTGTTATTAGACCCCCAGCGAGGTGGTTGAACTGCAAGCGGGAATTTCCAGAAATTAATACCACGTGACTTCGTCAGCCAATCAGCTAAAACCTACCGACGTAACCCCAACGTAGCCCGCCATTTTCGAGTCATGTGATGTCCCACTTCCTCAAAATTACAGATCTACCACACCTCTTGGATGATACGAAAGTTATGCATACCTATATATTTTGTAAGCCCAGGAAATATCTGTTTCTGAAGTGGTATGAAAACCTGTAATTTATCAGATTTCTCGAGTCTATTCTCCGCCGGATGAATGCCGAATGCAATACGGTAAAGTACCGGATATCGCTCCGCGATAATGGAGACACATGATTCGCAAGCCATCTTATGGATGGCGAAGTGTACGCAAATGTGGTGGAACGTGGCGCTGACGTCACAATGACATCACTCCCGGTCACGTGACATCTGGGTCACATCCGAGTCAAAGGTCACATCCGGCTCACTTTCGGTAACTTCCAATCACGTGAAGGCCCAGTGATCTCCCCCTACAAATAAGACCCCAGTGACGGTGAATCTCCAGGGATACATAGGGATGGTCAGTTTTTATACGCTCGCCAAAAGGCCGACGTATTATGTGATGGCGGTTTCCGTCCGTCTGTCCGTCCGTCTGTCCGTCCCCCGTGTCCGGTCTATATCTGGGACAGTTTTCTATCTACAGTTCTAATTTTTGGTGACTAGATACCCTATGGGGAGACGATGTGTCGCGAACCAAAATGAAGGTCAAGGTCAGAGGTCAAAGGTCACTGGCCTAAAAAACAGGAAATCATCGAAGTGTTCGAGTCCGGTCTATATCTGTGATCGTTTTCTATCCACAGTTGCAATTTTTTGTGAGTGGATACGCTAGGTGGAGACGATGTGTCGCGTACCAAAAATTAGGTCGAGGTCAGAGGTCAAAGGTCACTGTTGCCTAAAATCAGGAAATCACTGATCATTGACAGTTTTCTATCTACAGTTCTAATTTTTGGTGAGTCGATGCCCTAGGGGGGAACGATGTGTTGCATACCAAATGTAGGTCGAGGTCAGAGGTCAAAGGTCAGTGTGACCGAAAAATCAGAAAATCTTTAAAAATTTCTAATTTTTTGTGAGTGGATTCAATAGGGGGAAATGAAGTGTCCCATACCAAAATATAGGTCAAGGTCGAAGGTCAAAGGTCACTGTGACCAAAAATTTGCAAATTATTATAAATAACATTTCTTTGTGTCAGTAGATGTCACTGTGACCTAAAATCATGAAATTATTGAAAATCATGATTTCTTGAGTCCATTGAGAAAATACGGGTAGCCATTTTGTCATGTACCAAAATTTAGATCCAGGTCAAGAGTCAAGATCACTGTTACACCAGAATCAAGGTCAAAGGTCAGTGTGATTTCAAACTCAGGAAATCATTAAAAACTACTAATTTTTGGTGAGTGGATTCAATAGGGGGAAATGAAGTTCGCATACCGAAATGAAGTTCGCATACCAAAATTAGGTCAAGGTCAAAGGTCACTGTGACCCCAAAACCAGGAAATTGTTAAAAATCATGATTTTTTGTGTCCATTGAGAAATTACGGGGTTTGTCATGTACCAAAATTTAGGTCAAGGTCACTGTGACTCCAGAATCGAGAAATCTTTGAAAAGTACTTTTTTACCCCTCGGCCATTTTGGCCTCGGGGTATTGTCGTCGCCATGTACGTCCGTCCGTCTGTCCGTACGTCCGTCCGTCCGTTACCGCATTTTAGGCAAAACCGCTTGAGACACAACCACCAAATTTTCAACACTTACTTATCTAGTGCTAAGCCAGACGCCTATCGAAAGTGGCTCCCCTCGGTCCATATTTTACAGAGTTCTGCCCCTTTACAGATATATTAATTTTTATTTCTGTCCTATATGCCTGAATGTAACCAGCTATATCTGCAGAACTGTGTTCGGTAGCTACTATATTTTGGAAACTTATTTATATTGCTGTATTCTACCAGCCAACAAAGGATTACTCGCCTCGGCTCATGGAGTTATGCCCCTTTCGGATGTAATAATCTCCGATTTTGTTATTTGTAGCTGAATGTACAAGTTATTTCTGCAGATCCGTGTTCGGTACAGCTTATTCGTCTCGGTTCTTATTTCCCAGAGTGCTAAGTCAGACGCCTATCGAAAGTGGCTCCCCTCGGCCCATATTTTAAAATTTCTAATTTTTTGTGAGTGGATTCAATAGGGAGAATTGAAGTGTCCCATACCAAAATATAGGTCAAGGTCGAAGGTCAAAGGTCACTGTGACCCAAAAATTAGGAAATGATTAAAAATAACATTTCTTTGTGTCAGTAGATACATTAGGGGACACGATGTGTCACATATCAAAATGTAGGTCAAGGTCAAAGGTCAAGTCACTGTGACCTAAAATCATGAAATTATTGAAAATCATGATTTCTTGAGTCCATTGAGAAAATACGGGTAACCATTTTGTCATGTACCAAAGTTTAGATCCAGGTCAAGAGTCAAGATCTTTGTTACACCAGAATCAAGGTCAAAGGTCAGTGTGACTTAAAACTCAAGAAATCATTAAAAACTACTAATTTTTGGTGAGTGGATTCAATAGGGGGAAATGAAGTTCGCATACCGAAATGAAATTCGCATACCACAATTAGGTCAAGGTCAAAGGTCACTGTGACCCCAAAACCAGGAAATTGTTAAAAATCATGATTTTTTGTGTCCATTGAGAAATTACGGGGTTTGTCATGTACCAAAATTTAGGTCAAGGTCACTGTGACTCCAGAATCGAGAAATCTTTGAAAAGTACTTTTTTACCTCTCGGCCATTTTGGCCTCGGGGTATTGTCGTCGCCATGTACGTCCGTCCGTCCGTCCGTCTGTCCGTACGTCCGTCCGTCCGTTACCGCATTTTAGGCAAAACCGCTTGAGACCCAACCACCAAATTTTCAACACTTACTTATCTAGTGCTAAGCCAGACGCCTATCGAAAGTGGCTCCGCTCGGTCCATATTTTACAGAGTTCTGCCTCTTTACAGATATATTAATTTCTATTTCTGTCCTATATGCCTGAATGTAACCAGCTATATCTGCAGAACTGTGTTCGGTAGCTACTATATTTTGGAAACTTATTTATATTGCTGTATTCTACCAGCCAACAAAGGATTACTCGCCTCGGCTCATGGAGTTATGCCCCTTTCGGATGTAATAATCTCCGATTTTGTTATTTGTAGCTGAATGTACAAGTTATTTCTGCAGATCCGTGTTCGGTACAGCTTATTCGTCTCGGTTCTTATTTCCCAGAGTGCTAAGTCAGACGCCTATCGAAAGTGGCTCCCTCGGCCCATATTTTACAGAGTTATGCCCCTTTACAGATATATCAATTTTTATTTCTATCCTACATGCCTGAATGTAACCAACTATATCTGCAGAACTGTGTTTGGTAGCTACTATATTTTGGAAACTTATTTATATTGCTGTATTCTACCAGCCAACAAAGGATTACTCGCCTCGGCTCATGGAGTTATGCCCCTTTCGGATGTAATAATCTCCGATTTTGTTATCTATAATTGAATGTACAAGTTATATCTGAAGATCCGTGTTTGGTACAGCTTATTCGTCACGGTTCTTATTTCCCAGAGTGCTAAGTCAGACGCCTATCGAAAGTGACTCCCCTCGGCCCATACTTTACAGAGTTATGTCCCTTTACTGATATATTAATTTCTATTTCTGACATATATGCCTGAATGTAACCAACTATATCTGCGAAACTGTGTTCGGTATAGCTACTATATTTTGGAAACTTATTTATATTGCTGTATTCTACAAGCCAACAAAGGATTACTCTCCTCGGCTTTTGGAGTTATGCCCCTTTCGGATGTAATAATCTTCGATTCTGTTATCTGTAGCTGAATGTACAAGCTATATCTGTAGATCTGTGTTCGGTACAGCTTATTTGTCTCGGTTCTTATTTTACAGAGTGCTAAGTCAGACGCCTATCGAAAGTGACTCCCCTCGGACCCATATTTTACAGAGTTATGCCCCTTTACAGATATATAATTTTTCTATTTCTGTCCTATATGCCTGAATGTAAGTAAGTACCAGTATATCTTGATCATCCCACATAGAACTATCTCTTCCCCAATTCACACTACACATGGGTCTCAATCACTTGGGGAAAGCCGAGGGGTTTTGATTAGATCAATGTCTTGTTTTTGTTAGGGGGACATGATGTGTCACGTACGAAAGTGTAGGTCAAGGCCGAATGTCAAGGTCACTGTGACCCCCAAAATCATGAAATTCATAAAAATCATGATTTTTTTTTGTGTCCATTGATATATTGACGGGAAGATGATGTGTCGTGTACCAAAATTTAGGTCAAGGTCAAAGGTCAAGATCACTGTGACTCCAAAATCAGATATCATTAAGTCACATTTTTTCATATGCCTATCGAAGATGAGGTCATGTAATGCGATGTTGCGTTCTGTCCATCCATCCATTAACATTTGTTGTCCATACGATATCTCTAGTTCATGGTATGGAATGGTATCAAATACCTTACTCGCATGGCGAAGAGGAGCCATACATCAATTTGTCAAAGGTCAAGGTCACAGTCCCCCAAAACTGAATCATGTTTAGCTGATTATATGTGTTAGATTGGAATATTCAGAGTTCTCTCCCCAACATGTATATGGCATTTGTCCTGTGGGGTCACCCGTGTTTGAAACAGCTACATTTAGTTAAACTGTTGTTAAATAAAAACCATACTTTTACTAATTTAACGGGGAGAGGGGTCCTTTATGAACTTCATACCGGTTTGTCAACTCAAGAATGTGGTTTACTTCATCCCTTTCTTCTTCCTTCATGAAAAATTCTCTCGTCTGAAAGAAATGCATTTGCAGGAAAACTACTATTTTCTTGTGTTTGACTATTGTCGATTTCAGTGTGGGATATATGAGCTCTCGGTTCTTGCTCCAAGGTCAACTAGTTTCCAAGAGTTAAGCTCATTTTAGTTTATCATTCAATTTTAGATGTGATATATGTTACATTCTCAGAAGCACAAAATTGTAGACCTTTCTCTGGATTTTGCTAGCTACCAATTGGAATCAAGGCTATTAAACAACCTTGAAATTTGGACCAATATAATTCCAGTTATACGGGCGTATATTGAAGCCCCTTGGGCTCTTGTTTTTCCTTGGGGTGTTGCCCCTTGTTTTCTTTACTTGGGATGGTGAGCACGATGAGAGGGGTCTCGAGGCCAGGGGTTTAGGGTTTTTTTTGAAAAGTTACTGTGCGCATGCGCACTGGGCAAGTAGCGCTTGGGTGGACATTTTGGGGTCTAGGTTGACTCCTAGTAGTCCGATTTGGTCGTGTGAGGTTTCAGTTTGAAGCATTCGTGGGAGAGCGTCCAACTGGGTGGGTGTAGGGTGGAACTGTCGTCATTCTGCGCATGCGCAGACAGGGAATTGTGGGGAAAAGGCATTGGAAGAGACGTTTTGAGGTCGAGGTGGACCAACCGTGGTCCTAATGGGTCGTGGGAGGTATCAGTGTGAAGGTCTCGCGGGGGACCATCCGACTGAACTGGTATCTAGTCCGGTTTCATCATTCTGCGCATGCACAATCTGGCCGATTTATAGAAAGCAGGCATTTTAGGAGTGCGTGGGTGTCTGTTGATTGATTGAGGGGCCATCCGTGGTCCAAATGGACCGTGTTGGGTGTCATCTTGAAGCCCTCGTGGTGTACACTACGAATTGAGCAATGCCCAGGTCATCTGTGACGTCGTTGGTGATGTAATCAGCACGAGTAGTAGCGAAAGCGGATGTATTGGGGGTGCGTGCTGGTGTGTTTGAAGGGGTGAGTGAGTGAATATGATTTAACGTCGCTTTCAACTATATTTCAGTCATATCACGACGCTGGGTCCTATTCCTTTTCACACCCGGGAACCACACGGGTGGTGTCCTATTCCTTTTCACACATGGGAACCCCACGCTTGACCATTCTTGGTCCGAATGCGTCGTGTGAGGTGTCAACGTGAAACCCTCGTGGTATAGACCACGACTTGAGGGATGTCCACGTCAGCTGTGACGTCATTGGTGACATAGGTCTTTGGATTATGGACGCGGGTATTCTTTAATGGACGACGGCTGAATTATGAATGACGGACCAGACGCTTGTAATCAACTTGAAGCTCTCGTGGGGGACCATCTGAATGGACTAGTGTGTCGCCCGTCGTCCGTTTACATCATTCTGCGCATGCGCAGTCTTACCGTAGTATAAAAAGCAGGCATTTTGGGTGTGCGTAGGGGTGTGTTTGAGCGATTGAAGGACCATTCTTGGACCGAATACGTCGTGTGAGGTGTCAAAGTGAAGCCCTCGGTGTGTAGACTACAACTTAAGGGATGTCCACGTCATCTGTAACGTCATATGAGTAGTAGCCAAAGTGGGCATTTTGGGGGTGTGAAGAAAGGTGTTCGGGATAGAGATGAATCATCCGACTGAACTGGATTCTAGTCCGGTTTCATCGTTCTGCGCATGCGCAGTCTGGCCGTATTAAAGAAAGCAGCTATTTAAGTGACATCATTAGTGACGCCAACAGTAGGAGTAGTAGCGAAAGCGTGCGTTTTGGGGGTTGTGAAGGAAGGTTTTTGAGCGACTGAGGGACCATTCTTGGTCCAAATGCGTCGTGTGAGGTGTCAATGTGAAGCCCTCGGCATGTAGACCACGATTTGAGGGATGCCTACGTTATCTGTGACGTCATCACTACGAGTATTAACGAAAGTGGTCATTTTAGAGGTGGAATGGATTGCGTTTGGAGAAGATAAGGGCCTTTTCCCATCCCGCTACCTGGTAGAGTTACCTGTGTGTGCCTGTAAGTGCGTGTGTGTGTGAGTTCGGGTGTGGGCTGTGTGTATTGGTGGTGGTATGTAGTGGAGCGTGTTTGGGTGTGTGTTTGTTCTTACACAGTTTGCCTTAAGAGGGGAACCTGTTATCGCGATAATATGCTCAAACACATTCAATGTATACACAACCAAGATACGTCAACAACAAGCACATGTGTATTATACATTTTATTATCCCCTCCATCACATCATACCCACGCTGGGGGAGCCACTATGGGTGTGTTTACATTTCTCCGATTCTCTTGTCCATGTATGCTCTTATCCGTATATCAGACGCATTGTTGGCTGCTCTTGTCCAATCTTTTCTATTTGGTGTTGTGTCTGTCTTCTTATTTATCCACAGAATAAAAATTGAAATATCAACCACCATGTTTTATTAATTTCAAGTACTAATATCAGGCACAAGTGTTTACAGAGCAGACTTTAAAAATCGGCATGTAGACATATAGAGTATCAACGGCATGTTACGGTATCCACATGTGCATGGATGAGTAGTATATAAAGCGTATCTGGCCCCTCATTGGCCTACTTACATATCATTAATTTCCGGTAATTTCCGGAAAATGAGGCTCTCGACGGGTGGAGTACCCTCATTTTCTCCACAGAGCTCAATACACGCGGGTCGGTCGATACTGGCACGAAAAAAATAATACATAAATCCATGGTAAGTAAGACTTATAGTAATAAACATAACCTATAGGTGTTGGACGATGTTATTATGACGAGTCTAAGATCCGTGCGACCCCAGTGTCGAGTGTTTATTGTCCAGTATATCTCCGCAAAAAATAAACATACAAAATGACGGCGCTGGCTGTGGGGGTTCCCCTTTTGACATCACGACATCGATCGTGCTACCCTCTGACTGGGCGAATCGCAGTTCCGGTTTATCTCCCCTGATTCGAACATTTGCAACTATAATGCCTGTATGGGGTATAGGAGTGGTCATTTTTTTCTTGTAGATTTGACAATGGGTTTTGGGATCTTGTTTTCTTCGTCTCGAGTTGTAGGACACGATGAGAAGAGTCTGGGAGCTAAGCGGTGAAATTTTTTAAAAGTTCAGGGAGGTCTGATGGGATGGATAGGCCCATAGTAGACAATGTGAGGCCCACTGGGAAACACACTCCTGGGCATTTGCGGTATGGGTTGTGGGATCTTGTTTTCTTCGTCTCGAGCTGTAGAACCCCGATGAGAGAAGCTGTAGAACCCCTCGAAGTTAAGCGGTGACTTTTTTTGAATAAGTCACTGTACGCATGCGCACTAGGCAAGTAGCGCTGGGGTGGGTGTTTTGGGGTCGAGATGGGCCCTTAGTGGTCCCATTGGGTCGAGTGAGGTATCAATGTGTAGCATACGTGAGGGAGCATCCGACAGGATGGGTGAGACGTGGAACTGACGTCATTCTGCCCATGCGCAGTAGACAAAGATTATGGAAATAGCCGTTTTGGGACCGAGGTGGGCCGCTAATGGTCAGATTGGGTCGAGTGAGGTGTCAAAGTGAAGCGCTGCTTCAGGGCGATCAAGTCATGGGTGGATGCATGTAAAATTAGGATTTTGTCCCGAAAATATAAAAAGCGGATCACGGACTTTACACCTACACCACTTTTGATTCCGGAAAAGCAGACATTTTGAAGGAAAACGAAGAACACATCACTTTTCTGGTACCCCACGTGGCCGCCATCTTGAAACTACCCTTGACCCCCCCCCCCCAATTTCTTGCTGTTGACCAGTGGCGCATGAATAGCTCACACATCAGCTCATGGTCATATGTCTGTATATCTGAGTGATTGGATGACTGATTTTAACAGCACTGATCCATATGACAACCCATTGCCTGGCCCCCAGGCTGAGATAATTAACACGGGATGCGTTCGGTTATCTCTATATGGCTCCGTGCCCAATCGACCCGGAGTTCCAATTGGCTCGAGCTATTAATAAGTGGGAACATCACCCTTCGTCCAATTAACACTTAGTGACCACGTTGGTGAGCGGGCTCTGTTTTTCCCATGTTATATAGCCAGATGATTCAAAAATAGCTATTACAGTACTGGAATTAACTATTTAAAATTTCACAGAAAAAATAGTACGGGTCACCGATTGGGCGCGATTTAACGGGAATTAAAAGTAAAATCGGTCATCTGCTTCTTGCAAGAGAGAAGCGGTCACCCTTTTCACCGATGCCGGAAATACATCATGACGTTCCTATCCCCAACTGCGTATCACTGATTCGTATTTTTTTCTGAATGAATTTCTACATGTAAGTCGCTTTCTTGAGTGTTATACCTCAGTCACGCCAAAACATTACCAGGTTACTAAAATTCTGTCTTTGGGAAATGTATAAGAGATTCCATTGAATGAACTGAACCTGTAAAGACGCTGGAGAGTGCGCATACGCTGCGGCGCAGAAAGCTTTCATCAGAAGTTTAATATTTTGTTGTCTAACATTTCCGCTGACATTCAACTTCAGAATGGGTCTTATAATGGAACCAAGTCTTCGGAACCTCTGGCCGTTCTCGTCTTCATCCACGGGGGTTCCAATAGGTTTGGAACTGCGAATATGTTCGACGGCGACATTCTAGCAGCGACAGGCGAGATAATCGTAGTTTCTATCAACTACCGGCTAGCAGTGCTTGGTGAGTTATCACTTTTATCGAGACTCAGGGTTGATTACAAAATAATTTTCTCCAACAATGTATTTTGTCTGATTATTCAGACGGAAAAAGTTAACTTCATTCTACAAATTTTACTAGCTATCTCTTCAGTTCTTCCGATAGATAACATATCCATGCTAGAGTATATAGCCTCAGTTGACATAAAGATGGATATTTTCATGCTTCTAATTCTAAACCTGCTGTTCGAAAAATATGAAGAAATAGGGTATGTGTAAATACCTTTGGCTGAAGGAAAAATGTGGTATCCTAGGTCAGCTGATTCAGCATTTCCCATATAATTACAAATTATTTAAGTAACACGGGTTTTGATTGGGTCGTTGCCGGTGCATTTATATGCAATTTTCTCCGATGAGATAGTAATTACAACACATATAAGGGAAGTGGGAAGAGGTGCCGACATACTGACTGCGTCACATGACTTCACAGAATAGTCCTCTGGTTAACCTATTCTAAAGCACATACCAAGTTAAACGAGGATTCTACCTTCCGTTGATTTTAGCGAGTGGGTATTTGCCTGGAATTATTTATCGAATAAGCCCGGCGTCACATGGCGATCCGCCCCAGCGTCATGATTGTAAACAAATATATGGTTCGGATGTTATGGATACGATTGTCCCAGTGCTTAGTATCCTTTTTCATACCCTTTTCTATTGCAACCAAGGACGGACACTTGTCCCCAATGTGGCGAAAAGTGACCTAAGTAGTAGGGAAAGGTGACGAAGCCTATTATTTTTATGGGGGAGATAACTCTTTTGTGGAGGGTACGTGGAGGGGGCGCCACCAGCTCAAGAGACCAAAAACTACCTCCAGAACAGAAGAGTTCCAATCTAGGGAGGAGGTAACTCTGGGTGACTATAGTTCCGGCAAAGGGCCCCTGGGCATGTATTCTTCCGCGGTGATGCGGTCTGGCGGTGATGCGGTCGCGGGAAAAAGCTTCCGAGGAGAAAAAGTAGTCCCCAGACTCCAAATACGCTGCATGGTCCGATTGGGTAGAGTGAGGTATCAACGTGAAGCATTCGTGAAGGGACATCCAGTCATGGGTGGGTGCATGTAAAATTAGGATTTTCCCGAAACTATAAAAAGGGAACACGGACTTTACTCCTAAAATAGGGGAAAACACCTATCAACCCTAGCCAAGAGGGCTAATATCGGTCCCGGGCTTATTGGGACCTGCCTATCAAGTCAATAGGGTGGGTGCATGTAAAATTAGGAATTTCCCCCGAAAATATAAAAAGCGGAATACGGACTTCACCCCTAAAATAGGGGAAAACCCCTATCACCTCTAGCCAAAAGGGCTAATATCGGTCCCCGGGCTTATCGGGGCCTGCCTATCAAGTCAGTGGGGTGGGTGCATGTAAAATTAGGATTTCTTCCCGAAACTATAAAAAGCGGAACACGGACTTTACCCCTACAATAGGGGTCTGTATTATACAATATAAGGGAAAATGCCAGTATGGGGTATGCGGATGGTCAATTTTTTTCGTGGGCCTATGGCTTGTGAGGTCTCGTTTTTCTCGTTTCGCCAAGAAAATGACAATGGGAAGGGTCCCGGAGCGAATCGGTGAAATTTTTGGGAAAAGTCACCGAGGTCTGTATATAGGCTCATACTGGCTATATGGGGGGAGGGGTGGTCAATTTGTTTCCTGGGCTTTACTATGGCTTGTGGGGTCTCGTTTTTCTCGTCTCACCAAGAAAAACACGATGGGAAGGGTCCCGGAGCGAATCGGTGAAATTTTTGGAAAAAGTCACCGAGGTCTGCATATAGTCCATACTGGCTATATGGGGGTATAGGTTCAACCTGGGAAATTCACACACGTTCATTGTGATATGGGTTGTGGGGTCTCGTTTTTCACGTCTCGTCATTTAGAACACAATGGGAGGGGTCCCGGAGCGAATCGGTGAAATTTTTGGGAAAAGTACCGGGTAGGCCTGTTTATAGGCCTATAGGCTGGCTATACGGGAGTAGTATGTCCACGGCATTTAAACTCATATTGACCTACTTATTTTTCCCCCGGGTAAAATTTAAAGGGGAACTTTGTAATTACAAGCATCTAGTCCGTCATTCATAATCCAGCCGTCGTCCATTAGAGAATATCCGCGTCCATAATCCAAAGACCTATTCCATTTTCCACATAACAGTGGCTCTCTACGGGTGGGGTATGTGGCAGAGCTCTTCGTGGGAACTTTTCAACATACGGAAAGTACACATAAACTGATGACGTCATCACGATTATTCTTCCGCGGTGATGCGGTCTGGCGGTGATGCGGTCGCGGCAAAAAGCTTCCGCGGAGAAAAAGTAGTCCCTAGACTTCAAATAGGCTGCATGGTCCGATTGGGTCGAGTGAGGTATCAAAGTGAAGCCTTCGTGAAGGTGCATCCAGTCATGGGTCGGTGCATGTAAAATTAGGATTTGTCCCCGAAACTGTAAAAAGCGGAACACGGACTTTACCCCTAAAATAGGGGGAAACCCCTATCACCTCTTGGCAAAAGGGCTAATATCGGACCCGGGCTTATCGGGGCCTGCCTATCAAGTCAATGGAGTGGGTGCATGTAAAATTAGGATTTTTTTTCCAAAACTATAAAAAGCGGAACACGGACTTTACCCCTAAAATAAGAAAAACCCCTATCAACCCTAGCCAAAAGGGCTAATATCGGTCCCCGGGTTTATCGGGGCCTGCCTATCAAGTCAATGGGGTGAGTGCATGTAAAATTAGGATTGTTTCCCGAAACTATAAAAAGCGGAACACGGACTTTAACCCTACAATTGGGGTCTGTATTATACAATATAAGGGAAAATGCCTGTATGGGGGGAGGGGAGATCAAATTTTGAGGGGGCGGTCTTTACTATGGCTTGTGGGGTCTTGTTTTTCTCGTCTCGCCAAGAAAGTGACAATGGGAAGGGTCCCGGAGCGAATCGGTGAATTTTTTTGGAAAAGTACCGGGTAGGCCTGTATATAGGCCTATAGGCTGGCTATATGGGGGTATAGGTTCAAACTGGGAAATTCACACACGTTCATTGTGATATGGGTTGCTTGGATTTGTTTTTCACGTCTAGTCATTTAGAACACGATGGGAAGGGTCTCGGAGCGCAACGGCGAAATTTTTGGAAAAGTACCATATAGCCCATATAGTCCCATACTGGCAAAATGGGGGTATAGGTTCAACCTTGGAAATTCACACACGTTCTTTGTGATATGGGCTGTTTGGATTTGTTTTTCACGTCTCGTCATTTAGAACACGATGGGAAGGGTCCCGGAGCGAAACGGTGAAATTTTTGGAAAAGTTCACCGAGGCCTGGGTAGGCCCATATGCCTATACTGCATGGCTATGGGGGTATAGGCCCATATGGGGTGGACGTTTTGGGCTCTAGGTGAGCCCCTAATGATCCTATGATATCGTATGAGGTCTTATTTTGAAGCTCTGTTGGAGTTTGTAATGTATCGACTCATGGTTCGTCCGTTTTCAATTTTCTGCGCATGCGCAGACTGGCCGTAGTATAGAAAGCGGGCATTTTGGGGGTATGTGGGTGTGTGTTCGGGGTAGAGATGGACCGCTATGGGTCCGAATGGGTCGTGGAAGGTGTCAAAGTGAAGCTTGTGTGGGTTAGAGTCGGAATGGTGTGTTTTTAAGTGCAAGTCGCGTCAATCTGCCCATGCGCAGTTGGTTGTAGTAAGTAAAGTGGTCATTTTTGAGCAGTACAGGAAGGTATTTGGGGTAGAGATGGACCATCCTTGGTTCAATGCGTCCTGGAAGGTGTCATGTTGTAGCTCTCGGGGTGTAGACTTCGATTTGAGGGATGTCCACGTCATCTGTGACGTCATCGGTGGCGTCATCGGTACTAGTAGTAGCGAAAGTGGACATTTTGGGGCAGTGAAGGAAGGTATTTGGTGTAGAGAGGGACCATCCTTGGTCCGAATGCGTCGAGTGAGGTGTCATTTTGTAGCTCTTGGGGTGTAGACCCCGATTTGAGGGATGTTCACGTCATCTGTGACGTCACTGGTGACGTCATCAGTACGAGTACATGCGCAGTCTGGCCGTAGTATAGAATGCGGCCATTTTGGGGGTATGTGGGTGTGTGTTTGGGGTAGAGATGGACCGCTGTGGGCCCGGATGGGTCGTGGAAGGTGTCAAAGTGAAGCTTGTGTGGGTTAGAGTCAGAATGGTGTGTTTTTAAGTGCAAGTCGCGTCAATCTGCGCATGCGCAGTTGGTTGTAGTAAGTAAAGTGGTCATTTTGGGGCAGTACAGGAAGGTATTTGGGGTAGAGATGGACCATCCTAGGTTCAATGCGTCCTGGATGGTGTCATGTTGTAGCTCTCGGGGTGTAGACTTCGTTTTGAGGGATGTCCACGTCGTCTGTGACGTCATCGGTGCGAGTAGTAGCGAAAGTGAACATTTTTGGGCAGTGAAGGAAGGTATTTGGTGTAGAGAGGGACCATCCTTGGTCCGAATGCGTCGTGTGAGGTATCATTTTGTAGCTCTTGGGGTGTAGACCCCGATTTGAGGGATGTTCACGTCATCTGTGACGTCATTGGTGACGTCATCAGTACGAGTAGTAGCCAAAGTGGACATTTTGGAGCAGTGAAGGAAGGTATTTGGTGTAGAGAGGGACCATCCTTGGTCCGAATGCGTCGTATGAGGTGTCATCTTGTAGCAACGCCCGCCAACGCCAAGCTTAACGCTTCAACGCCCTGGTGAAATAGCTCAGAAGTTCTGATTTTCTAGATATTCCATGGAATTGTCACTAATTCTTCGAAATGCAGTGACGCCCGTCAACGCTCGTAGTTACGCCTTAACGCTCTAACATAACACCTTGACGCCATGATATAGACCGGAGAGAGAACAACATCAACAACAAGGATGACACATGAGAGAACAACAACAACAAGAAGTTTTTTCATATAGTTTATTTTCCCCAATGTTACATCATACCCACGCTGGGGGAGCCGCGTTGGGTATATTTACAACTCAAAAAGACTCTTGCCCAATCAGAGGCCACCATTTGCATCTGTCATATTCGTTCCGTTAGATGTATTCTTGTCCAATCAGAAGTCGCCATTTCAGAAAGTTCCATCTTCGGCCATGTTCGCTCTGAACCGTTTATTCTAATCATCGCCGGACAGGCCTGGATATTCTTCGGGCAGCATGTCCTGAAACAGTTGTTTGCTCATTCTCATCGCATTTTCCAGGGCCTCGGTGGCCGGTAGCCCCATAGCCTCTTCCAAGTGACGCTTGGTCTTCATGATGAAGTAATACGGTTCGTCTATGTCGTGAGGAATCCCTGGGACGAAACTCACATTCTGTAATCGCGTAGTTACGTAGGAGGGCTGCCATTGGCTATAACACCAAACAACACGTGTCGGAGCTGGGGTTGCCACACCTTCCTCTAAGAACTTTATTACCCAGGACGTCTTTCCACATGCCGTAGGGCCGCTCACCGTCATCGTATAGGGATGCTCTACTGCACTTGTTGGACCTATAGCGGGATTCGGCGGTGTCTCTTGGTTGTGTTTGCCTTGAATGTGCCTGGGCATACTATCGCGACGAGAGAAGGTTCTCTGCCAGAACGTACACGTACACGACATGTTGATCTGTCGACCAATACATAATGACTGATGAGGGACACATGTTCATTCTTACATGTACAGATACCACCACCAACACCACCACCACACACTAACACACACACACACACACACCACCACCACCACCATCACCACGGCCACCACCGGGCGTTGACGGGCGTCAACGCCCGGTGGTGGTGGTTGGAGCTCCCGTGTGGCAGAGTTCTTGGATCGGAGCTCTTGGAGCTCAAAACCGGAACTGACCTTTGACCCCTGCGCGCGCTAGCAATACCGGATAAAATTGCGCAGAGGGGTCAAAGGTCAGTTCCGGTTTTGAGCTCCAAGAGCTCCGATCGAAGAACTCTGCCACACAGGAGATCCCACCACCACCACCGGGCGTTGACGGCCGTCAACGCCCGGTGGTGGCGGTGGTGGTGGTGGTAGTGTGTGTGTGTGTGTGGTAGTGTGTGGTGGTGGTGTTAGTGGTGGTGTCTGTACATATAAGAATGAACATGTGTCCCTCATCAGTCCTTATGTATTGGTCGACAGATCAACATGTCGTGTACGTGTACGTTCTGTCAGAGAACCTCCTGTCGCGATAGTATGCTCAGGCACAGTCAAGGCAAACACAACCAAGAGACACCGCCGAGTCCCGCTATAGGTCCAACAAGTGCAGTAGTGCATCCTTATACGATGACGGTGAGCGGCCCTACGGTATGTGAAAAGACGTCCTGGGTAATGAAGTTCTTAGAAGAAGGTGTGGCAACCCCAGCTCCGACACGTGTTATTTGGTGCTATAGCCAATGGCAGCCCGCCTACGAAACTACGCGATTACAGAATGTGAGTTTCGTCCCAGGGATTCCTCTCGACATAGACGAACTGTATTACTTTGACCCCGAGCAGACCAACGTGGTAGTGCTAGATGATCTGATGAGTGCGGCCAAGGACAATTCGAAAATGGCCGACCTATTCACCAAAGGGTCCCATCATCGCAATCTGTTCGTCATCTATTTGACCCAGAATCTCTTTCCTCAAGGGAAGGCGTCCAGAGATATTGCCTTGAACTGCCAATACTTTGTGTTGTTCTCCAACCCCATTGACAGAGCACAAATTCGTGTGTTTGGTAGTCGAATTTATCCTCAGAACATCGACCATTTCATGCAGGCGTTTCAAGAAGCGACAAGTCGTCCGTACGGCTACCTGTTCGTAGATTTAAAAGCCCATACCCCCGAAGATCGCCGGCTGACGACCCACGTGCTACCCGGCGAGGGATCACCACAGCCCCTACACCATCCACCGAGTCCACATTTGGTGAAGCAGCAACACACCCCCGTACAGCGGGCCTTCTTCATATCACCAGTCCCGGAATATCATCCAACCGTGAAGGCCCAACCCGAGGTTGAAGAACATAATGTGAACTCGAGGCTATGGAAGGATTTGTTCAAAGAAAGTATGGACGCCGAGATGGGCGAGATTTTTGAGGCCACAGGAAACAAGTTTCAACGCAAAGGATATTCGAAAGAGGAAGCTGCAATTTTAGCCCATAACAGATTGGCACCCAGACTGCGACGGGCTTTACGTCAGCAGTATGTCGACTTACTGACCCATATGAAATTGCTGGATAAGGATTCAGTCCATATGGAAATTGAAAGAACAGCGTCGATGTTGAAAACCTCGGGCATGAGCTGGAAAGCGGCGTATGTCAGAGCAATAGCACAAAAGAAACATTTGTTCGAACGCATCATTAAACGTCGTTAAAGCGTTAAGAAAGTGTGTTAAAGCGTGGAGACGAGCGTTAAGGCGTAACGACGGGCGTTGACGGGCGTCACTGCATTTCGATGAATTGATGTCAATTCCATGAAATCAGAGCTTCTGAGCCAATTCACCAGGGCGTTGAAGCGTTGAGCTAAGCGTCGATGACCGTTACTGTCTATAAAAGCGAGCGTATTCCCAAAACACGCACAGTCGACGTTCAACCGTCAACATGGCTTATACTTGTTCTGAGTGTGAACGCACGTTCACCAGACATTACGATATGATGCGACACCAGAAAAATATACATGGGATTGAAGACGCCGAGGAGCCCGTTGAGGCAGATACTGATACAGAGATTGATGAGAGTGCATCGACTGATACCGAATCCAAGATTGCTGACAGTATATCTACTGATATGGAGAGCTTGACCTCAGAGAGTCAGCCTACATCCCAGGAAAGTGAGGCAGAACCTACCTTCTGGGATCGTATTGTGACAGCAGCTATCAATACTCACGCTGAAGCGATCGAGGACGCCGGAGAGGATAATTTACAACAGACGTACACCCAAATGCGCTCCCGCATCAGGAAAACAGCCATGGCGATCTATGAACAGTATACCTTACTACCGCTTGAAATGAAAGGGGACCCCACGCACAGGTCCATCATGAAGACCATGCGTCACTTGGAAGAGGATATGGGACTACCATCCACAGAGGCCCTGGAAAATGCGATCAGAATGCGCAAACAACTGTTTCAGGACATGCTGCCCGAAGAATATCCAGGCCTGTCCGACGATGATTAGAATAAACGGTTCAGAATGAACATGACCGAAGAAGGAACTCTCTGAAATGGCGACTTCTGATTGGACAAGAATACATCTAACGGACAGGAACGAATAGGACAGATGCAAATGGCGGTCTCTGATTGGCCAAGAGTCTTTCTTGAATTGTAAACATACCCAACGCGGCTCCCCCAGCGTGGGTATGTTATGATGGAAGGGGAAAATAAACTATATGAAAAAAAACTTGTTGTTGTTGTTGTTCCCTCATGTGTCATCCTTGTTGTTGTTGTTTTCTCTCTCCGGTCTATATCATGGCGTCAAGGCGCTAGCGGGACCCATACAGGGTCCAGTTTTCGACACTAGGTGACCACATCCCGACGAAATGGCCAGTTTTCGACACCGGATGTGCCGCCATCTTGAACATACGTGCCGCCATCTTGGATATGGCCCATAATGCACCGGGTCAAAATACTCGCTTCTGATTGGCTGAGAGCTCTGTGACGGATTTGAAATACTCGCTTCTGATTGGACGAGAGCTCCGCATTGCGTCTGCGCATGCGCAGAATGATATTCCTACCGCACACCCAACCCATCAGATGACCCTTCACGAATGCTTCACATGGATACCTCATACAACTCCATCGGTCCATTAGGGGCTCCCCTAGCTCCAACACGTCTATTTCTATACTACGGCCAGACTGCGCATGCGCAGAATGCCGCTAGTTCAAACCCACTAGTCCAGTCAGATGCCCCTTCACTTTGATACCTCACTCGACCCCATTGGACCATTCGTGGCTCCCCTAGCTCCAACACGTCTAGCGGGACCCATACAGGGCCCAGTTTTCGACACTAGGTGACCCCATCCCGACAAAAATGGCCAGTTTTCGACACCGGATGTGCCGCCATATTGAACATACGTGCCGCCATCTTAGATATGTCCCATAATGCACCGGGTCAAGATACTCGCTTCTGATTGGACGAGAGCTCCGTGGCGGATTTGAAATACTCGCTTCTGATTGGACGAGAGCTCCGCATTGCATCTGCGCATGCGCAGAATGGCTACCGCACACCCAACCCATTAGATGCCCCTTCATCTAAGCTTCACTTTGATACCTCACTCGACCCCATCGGACCATTATTGTCTTCGATAGCTCCAAAACGTCTATGCGCATGCGCAGAATGACGCTAGTTCACACCCACTAGTCCAGTCAGATGCCCCTTCACCTAGGCTTCACTTTGATACCTCATACGACCCCATTGCACCATTATTGGCTTCGCTAGCTCCCAACACGGCTATTTCCATACCCTTGGGCCACCGCGCATGCGCAGAATGACGCTATTTCAAATCCGCTAGTCCAGTCAGATGCCCCTTCACCTAAGCTTCACTTTGATACCTCACTCGACCCCACTGGACCAGTAGTAACTCCCCTAGCTCCCAACACGGCTATTTCCATACCCTTGGGCCACCGCGCATGCGCAGAATGGTGACAACGCCCAAGCCGCTAGTCCAGTCAGATGCCCCTTCACCTAAGCTTCACTTTGATACCTCACTCGATCCCATTGCACCATTATTGGCTTCGCTAGCTCCCAACACGGCTATTTCCATACCCTTCGGCCACCGCGCATGCGCAGATTGGTGTCAACGCCCAAGCCGCTAGTCCAGTCAGATGCCCCTTCACATAAGCTTCACTTTGATACCTCACTCGACCCCATTGGACCATTATTGGCTTCGCTAGCTCCAAAACGGCTATTTTCATACCCTTCGGCCACCGCGCATGCGCAGAATGACGCTAGTTCAACCCCACACCCAGCCCATTACATGCCCCCTCACATAGGCTTCACATTGATACCTCACTCGACCCCACTGGACCAGTAGTCACTCCCCTAGCTCCAACACGGCTATTTCCATATCCTTGGGCCACACGAGTTGTCTCCCTTGCGTCAATGTGTGCAGATGGCGCTACGGTCGACGCCGTGATGGGGAAAGGGCGTCCCCGCACCATCCTGGAGCCGCCATTTTGTTTGTTGTTTTCTTGCGGAGATACACGGGACAATAAACACTCGACCCTAGGGTGGTACAGATGCTAGACTGATCCTATTAACATGGTACAACACCTATAGATTATGTTTATTATTATTATATGGCTTAGAGGGTTTTTTTGAGGGTAATGTGAGGGTTTTTTCTCCCCGTGACGTCCCCACCGCCTCGTTTGCTCCCTTGCGCCGTATAAAAACAGCCGATATTTCTTAATTAATTAATTAATTAATTAATTTATTTGAAATACTAGTACCCATCCTCCGTATGACAGAACTGTACAACCCAGAACAAGTCTAGACATGCCTTGATCACGTGATCGCCATGGGAAACCCCCACTGGGGAATCCCCCACTGGGAAACCCCGCCACAGTTCCGCCACAAATTTTACCCGGGGGAACAAATAAGTAGGTCAATAATAAGGAATTTACGCTTTCTATACTACTACCCTGCGCACTCTGTGGATCTGAAACATCCATTATCCCACGTACATAGAAGTAGTAGAAACGTTTCACGATTATCTCTTTTCTCTGTCCACATTACAGCCTCCGTTCGCATGAACTGATCAATAACGTCGACCACGATACTTCATGATGATTCCGGGACATGTAGGCAAGAACCTTTACCAAAACATACATGTATACAGTAACGACATAACAGACCCGTACTTAGTCATTGAATTAATTAGTGCCTCAGTCATTGAATTAACACTACATGCAAATGTTATTTTTAAATTGAAACGGCTTTAAATTTAAAACATGAAGCCGTTTCAATATGAAACATATACGTACTCACATGTCCCAAAAGTTGGGACAAATTCATGTTTCATTTTGAGACGTTAAACATGTAACCAATTATTACAGTGTATCACATTCATGTATGTTTCAAATAATGCAATACAACAACTCCTAAGACAGCGAACAGGTATACAAAAGATTGCAACCTAGTCAAGAATATGAAATTAAAATTACAGTTGTTGATGTAGTGTTAATTCAATGACTGAGGCATCTGAGTACGGTCTGTTATGTCGTTACACTCTTGAAACGCTAATGTTAGATTTAACATCTAACTTGTTGGAGGAGGGAAAATTTTTACCTGTATATGGCGAGATTCTGCTGGTGGAGGTTTCGTCCTCGAGGCCCGCCCACTGTACAGACCTTTTGGTCTTTGATATATGTTGGCATTTGTCGGAAGTTGATGCTGGGTCGACATCGGGCCTTACAGACTAGTCTTTTGTATTAAATGCCGTCATCTTCATCTGACAACGATACAGCTCACCAATCCCCAGTTACGAGTTGTCACAGCGAAACAACTCACCAATTACCAATTTACGAGTTGTTCGAGCATTTCCATCATAGCTCTAGATTTGTATCTAATACCGCTTATGTCGGTGCTAGGGACCGTGTGATCATATCATTCAAGTTGCCACAGGTACAATAAAAGCGTACCTGAGATACAACACATATCACGAATCATTAGATTCTTGGTATGTGATTTAGAATAGGTTGACTGGAAGACTATACTGTGAAGTCATGTGGCTCTGCCAGTACACTGCGAAAAATGATTTGGGAGAACAATTGTGTTGTTTTAAAACAATTTTTTGCTTAATTGGCTTCAACACAAAATGTTTTGTGTTGAAATCAACATGGTTTTTTGTAAAACTTAATATATCAACACAAAATTGTGTTGAATTCAGTACAAATTAGTGTTGATTGTTACACAGTTTGTGTTATTTTCAACACAATTCTGCTGCTAAAATGGCTTCAACACAATTTTTCGCAGTGTATGTCGGCACCTCTTCCCAATTCCCTTATATATGTGTTGTAATTTAGAAAGTGTTGTATTTATCACATATAAGTGTTAAACGCAACATTTTAAGCTGTTGTATCTAACACTTAAAAGTGGAGAATACAACACTTAAAAGTGGTGAATACAACACTTTCTAAGTGCTTTCCCTCCTCCAACACTTTAGATGTTAAATCTAACATTAGCGTTTTAAGAGTGTACTGTATACATGTATTTTTTGGTAAAGGTTCTTGCCAACATGTCCCGGGATCATCATGAAGTATCGACGTTATTGATCAGTTCATGAGAACGGAGGCTGAAATGTGGACAGAGTTAATCGCTACATTATACAGATATAGGCGGCATGGTACATTCGTTTCTCCCAAATCACTAGAAGAGAAAGATAGGGCATGATACATATATGTGTGCGCATAAATGAAAATTCTTATGTTGGAAATTTAATACATATTCACGTAACGTCACACAGATCCCGTGTAATCGTGTAAGGAGGCTGCGTCTAATCATGTAACTGCTCCTAATCATTTGAACGATCTTGCGCCTAATTTTGCGTTGCGCCTAATCGTGAAGAAAAATTGCTCCTAATTGTGGAACTGCGCCTAAACGTGTAGGAGATTTGCTCCTAATTGTGGAAATGCGCCTATTCGTGTGAGAAATATGCTCCTAATTGTGGAACTGCGCCTAATCGTGGAAATCATTTTGCGCCTAATTATGCGTTGCGCCTAATCGTGTAGAAAATTTGCGACTAACTGTGGAAATGCGCCTAATTGTGTACAGAGGCTGCGCTTAAACGTGCACAACGTGAAGACATAAGTAGTATGCAAAGGACGCATAAAGTCAACTTGACCTTTCGTCAATTTTGGGGAGGTCACGTGGAGATCACGTGATCAAGAGGTCAAGGCCACTATAGTTCCGGAACTTTCGGTCACGTGACCTTTGGGGCATATATTCCTCCGCGGTGATGCGGCCTGGCGGTGATGCGGTAGCGGGGAAAAAGCATCGGCGGACAGAATGTAGTCCTAAATACGTGGGAGAAGGGAAATTCTCCGGCAATCTTTGCCAATCTTCGGGACATTTTGGGGGCGAGAGGAGCTCCTAGTCAACCGATTGGGTCGTGTGAGGTGTCAAAGTGGAGCGCTCGTACAGGGCGATCAAGTCATGGGTGGGTGCCTGCGAATTGATGATTTGCCCCAAAAATATGAGAAGCGGAACACGGACTTTATCCCTAAAATAGGAGAAAACTCGTATCAACAAGGTCCAAAAGGGCTAATATCAATCTCCGGTTTATGGGTCCTGCCTATCAAGTCATGGGTGGGTGTATGTAAAAAGAGGACTTGTCTCCGAAAATATAAAATGCGGAACACGGACTTTACCTCAACAATAGGAGAACGATTCGAACATTTGCATCTATAGAGCAAAATGACTGTATGGAGTATGGGGGTGGTCATTGCTTGTGGATTTCAGTGTGGGTTGTGGGGTCTTGTTTTCTTCGTCTCGCCACGTAAAACACGATGGGAATGGTCCCGGAGCTAAGCGATGAAATTTTTCGAAAAATCCCGGAACCGGGTAGGTCTGTATATTGGCCCATACTGGCTCAGTGGATAGGTCCACACTGGGAAATATACTCCTGGACATTGCGATATGGGTTGTAGGATCTCGTTTTTCACGTCTCACCACGTAGAACACGATGGGCGATGGGGGTTCCGAAGCTAAGCGGCGAAATCTTTTGAAAAAGATACTGCGCGCATGCGTAGTGGGCAAATAGTGCTGGGTGGGAGTTTGGGGTGTAGGTGAGCCCCCAGTGGTCCGATGGTGTCGTATGAGGTCTTAGTTTCAAGCTCCCGTGGAGGAGCATCCGACTGGACTAATTTATCGTCCGTTTTCATTATTCTGCGCATGCGCAGTCTCGTAGTAGTATAGAAAGCAGATATTCTGGGGGTGCGTGAGGTGTGTTTGGGGTAGAGATGGACCACTGTTGGTCCAAATGAGTTGTGGGAGGTGTCAAAGTAAAGCTTTTGTAGGGTCGAGTCAGAATGTCGTGTTTTTTCCATTGCAAATTGCGTCAATCTGCACATGCGCAGTTGGGTGTAGTAAGCAAAGTAGTCATTTTGGGGTGCGTGGGGTTGTGTTTGGGATAGAGGGGGACCATGCTTGGTCCGAATGTGTCGTTTGGGGTGTCATTTTGTGGCTGTTGGTATGTAGACCATCATTTGAGGCATGTGCACGTGATCTGTGACGTCATTGGTGACGTCATCAGTAGACGTATTAGCGAAAGCGAACATTTTGGGGTGTGTAGGAAAGCTTTTGGGGTAGAGATGGACCATCCGTGGTCCGAATTGGGTCATGTGAGGAGCATCAACGCATGCTGAACGCTTCAACGCCCTGGTGAATTAGCCCTGAAGCTCTGATTTTCAAGATAGTCCATGAAATTGACAATAATTCATCGAAATGCGGTGACGCCCGTCCGCGCCTGTCGTTACGCCTTAACGCACATGATGTAGACCGGTGAGAGAAAAACAGCAACCACAATGATGACAGATCAATCATTTTATTATCGTCTCCAGTATATCATACCCAAGCTGGGGGTATGTTTATAATACAAGTAGCCTCAAGTAATCAGAGGCCACCATTTGGCGCTGCATCTGTCATATTCTTTCTTTCGTTAGATGTATTCTCGGCTGCTCTTGTCCAATCAGAAGTCACCATTTCAGAAAGTTCAGAAAAATCTTCGGCCATGTTCGCTCTGATCCGTTTGTTCTAATCGTCGTCGGGCAGGCCAGGATACCGTTGAGGCAACATATCCTCAAATAGTTGTTTGCGCATTCTGAGTATCTATCAGTGCATGGGTGAATACATTCATCGGATGGGGTGGTTGGTCAGCTTGGTAACGAAAAGCGTGACATCGATCAGCCTCTCTACGACCCATTGGGTGTTGGCGCGTTGTTGTTGGGCCCATTCCGACACATACAATTGGTCCACTTGATGTGACACGGTCTCTAGCGATGCCCTATCCGTGACGGTAGGTCAAATACCCGGATGTTACTGCTCGAGTGAAATTATCGGACTTGGTCTGTCTCATTATGCTGCAGAACTTGAAGGCCGTCGTTTGATCGTTGAAGTAGGCTTCCGCATACTTGAAGAGCCGAGACAGGTCCTCCAACCGGAAATTGTAGATGTCTGGTAGCGGGCGATGACGGTCGAAACATCGACAGATCATGAACCAATGGTCCCTGTAAATGTCACTTAATGGATGGGCGTCCGGTAAGAGATCACTGGGGGCATCCACTGGATCTTCCTGTTAATGCTCGATGTCGTCAGGCGTATGTGGAACAGTATCACCAGTGTCCGGCTGGATATCTAGACCCTCCTCGACTGTTGACACAAGCAAACTGGACATGGGTATTGTATAATACAGGACAAATATTGTACAATACAGGACAGATGTGGTATAATGCATGAGAGATATGATATAATAGAGAACAAATGTTGTATAATACAGCACAGATTTAGTATAATGCAGGACAGATATGGTATAATACAGGGAAGATATGGTATAATGCATGACAGATATGGTATAATAGAGGACAAATATTGTATAATACAGAACATATATTGTATAGTACAGGATATATATGGTACAATACAGGACATATATTATAATACAGAACAGATAAGGTATAATACAGAACATATTTGGTATAATACAGGACAGATATTCTATAATACAGGACAGGTATTTTATAATACAGCACAGATATGGTATAATACAGGACAGGTATTGTATAATACTGGACAGATGTGGTATAATACAGGACAGATAAGGTATAATACAGCACAGATTTGGTATAATACTGGACAGATATAGTATAATACAGGACATATTTTGTATAATACAGGACAAATATTGTATAGTTCAGGACAGATATTGAATAATACAGGACAGATATTGTATAATACTGGACAGATATGGTATAATACATGACATATATTGTATAATATAGCAAAGATATGGTATAATACAGGAGAGCTATTGTATAATAGAGGGCAAATATGGTATAATACAGGGCAGATATTGTATAATATAGGAAATATATTGTATAACGCGATGCTAGACATGTCACAAGAACGCACCCGAGTGTACAGGGCAGCGATGAGCTGATTGTTGGGAAGAACAACGTAGGGCAGTTCTTGCGGGCTGCGTGCTTATAAAAGAGGGGGTAGGTGGGAATGTTCAGCATTTTCTGATACGCAGCCGAAATGTTCTCTTGTTTGACCTGCCTGAAGCCATTTAGTGGCCCCGAAGATTTGCGACGGCACGATCATTTAATAGGGAAGATGCTTTACGGCGCCACGAACGCTCACTCTACGAGGGCGCGAGGGAACAACGTAATGAATGTGGTCAACTCTTCAAACGGCTCAATCAGTTAAGACGGCATCAGCGTTTGATTCATTGTCCATCACCGCGGCATGGGCGACCACTTTCCACCGAAGAGGAGCCCAGGAAGGTCACTCCCACTGAAGAGGATCCCAGGGAGATGAAACGTATGCAGACACCACCCAACCAACACTTGCCGAGTACCGATCCCATGCCCAGTTTGCTTTTGCCTATAGTGGAAGCGGGCCTAGATATCAAGCCGGATACCGGTGACTGACGACTTCGAGCATTTCCAGGAAGATCCCATGGATGCCCCCAGTGAACACTTACCGGACGCCCATCCATTAAGTGACATCTACATGGACCATTGGTTTATGATCCGACGATGTTTCCACCGTCATCGCCTGCTACTAGACATCTACAATTTCCGATTAGAGTCCCTGTGTCGGCTCTTCAAATACGTGGAAGCCATCTTCAACGATCAAACTACGGCCTTGAAGTTGAATCTAGCGTTTGGTTATGTGCTGCAGCATAATGAGACAGACCAAGTCCGATACTTTTACCGTTTACCATCACGGATAGGGCGTCGCTTTTGCCCGTGCGGGATCAAGTGGATCAATTGGATGTGTTGGAATGGGCCCAACAACAAAGCCCCAACACCCAACGGGTCGTAGGGAGGGTGACCAATGTCACGTTTTTCGTTACCAAAGTGACCGACCACCCCATCGGATGAATGTATTCACCCATGCACTGATAGATACTCAGAATGCGCAAACAACTATTTGAGAATATGTTGCCACAACGGTATCCTGGCCTACCCGACGACGATTAGAACAAACGGATCAGAGCGAACATGGCCGAAGATGGAACTTTCTAAAATGGGGACTTCTGGTTGGACAAGAGCAACCGAGAATTCATCTAACGGGCATGAACGAATATGACAGATGCAGCGCCAAATGGCGGCCTCTGATTGGACAAGAGGCTGCTTGTATTGTAAACATACCCAACACAGCTCACCCAGTTTGGGTTTGATGTACTGGAGGGGATAATAAAATGATTGGCCTGTCATCCTTGTTGTTGTTGTTGTTCTCTCACCGGTCTACATCATGGGCGTTAACCCTACCTGGCATAGGGGGGGGGGGGTCGAATCTCCGCCCTGCCAAACTTTCTGCGCTATCTCCGGAACGACAAGAAATAGAGAGCTGAAACTTCGTGACTTTATATTTTATCATATTGGGGTCATTTTGAGCCTATTCGCATGACCTGAAAAGCTGAAACTTCGTGACTTTATAGTTTATCATATTGGGGTCATTTTGAGCCTATTTGCATGACCCCCGAGGGAAGGATCATGGGTAAATTCAAGATGGCGGCCATGTGGGGTCCCAGAAAGATGATGTTTTGTCATATTTCTTCAAAATTTCTGCTTTTCTGCGATGAAAAGTGGGCAAAAACTATTTTATTTCACATCACATAAATATTTACTAATTTATCAAGCTGTTTTTGCGGAGAAATTACATAAATAAAAAATTCGGAAAAATCTGACCGAAAAAATCGACCAAAAAATGTCGTTTTTGAAAATGACGTCACTGTGACGTCATCAAAGCGGTCATCTTGGATTTGTTTACATTTTCTGTTGGAGTTTGACTCAAGGGTATAGTGTGGTAAGTTTTAGCTCTCTAGCTCAAGGGTAAGACAAATAAATTGGGGGTCCATTTCGGTTCCCCACCCCAGGCCACGACAGGTCCCAAAAAGCCCAGGCCAGATAGGATTGAGGGGGTGTCACCGCATTTCGATGAATTAGTGTCAATTTCATGGACTATCTAGAAACTCAGAGCTTCAGGGCTAATTCACCAGGGCGTTGAAGCGTTAAGGTTGACGTTGGCAGGCGTTGATACAAGGTGACGCCTCACACGACGAATTCCGACCAGGGTTGTCCATCTCTACCCCAAACGCTTTCCTACACACCCCAAAATGCCCGATTTCACTAATACTTCTACTGATGGCGTCACCAATGATGTCCCAGATGACGTGGACACGCCTCAAGTCGGGGTCTACATCCCGAGAGCTACAAAATGACACTCCACACGACACCCAAAACACACCTACACGTACCCCCAAAATGACTACTTTACTTACTACACCCAAATGCGCATGCCATTCTGACTCCACCTCACAAAAGCTTCACTTTGACACATCCCACGACTCATTTGGACCAATAGTGGTCCATTTTCTACCCCAAACACACCGCCACGCACCCCAAGAATGTCTGTTTTCTATACTACGACCCGATTGTACATGCGCAGAATAAAGAAAACGGACGATACATTAGCCCAGCCGGATGCTCCTCTACGAGGGCTTCAAATTAAGACCTCATACGACACCATCGGACCATTAGGGGCTTACCTAGACCCCAAAACGTCCATCCAGCACTATTTACCCACTACACAAACGCGCAGTGACTTTTTTAAACAAATTTCACCGCTTAGCTTCGGGACCCCGCCCATCGTGTTATACTTGACGAGACGGGGAAAAACAAGATCACACAATCCATATCGCAATGTCCAGGAGTAAATTTCCCAGTATGAACCTATCCACTGAGCTAGTATGGGCCAATATACAGACCTACCCGTTACCGCTTATTTTCGAGACCCCTCCCATCGTGTTCTACGTGGTGGGACGTGAAAAACAAGATCCCACAACCCATATCGCAATGAACATATGCGAATTGCCTAGTATGGACCTATCTACTGAGCCAGTAGGCTTATGGGCCTATCCAGACCTCCGTGAACCTTTCGAAAAATTTCACCGCTTAGCTTCGGGACCCCGCCCATCGTGTTCTACGTGGTGAGACGTGAAAAACAAGATCCCACAACCCATATCGCAATGTCCAGGAGTAAATTTTCTAGTATAGACCTATCCACTGAGCAAGTATGGGCCAAAATACAGACCTACCCGGTTCCGGGATTTTTCGAAAAATTTCACCGCTTAGCTCCGGGACCATTCCCATCGTGTTTTACGTGGTGAGACGAAGAAAACAAGACCCCACAACCCACAGTAAAATCCACAAACAATGACCACCCCCATACTCCATACAGTCATTTTGCTCTATAGATGCAAATGTTCGAATCGTTCTCCTATTGTTGAGGTAAAGTCCGTGTTCCGCATTTTATATTTTCGGAGACAAGTCCACTTTTTACATACACCCACCCATGACTTGATAGGCAGGCCCGATAAACCGGAGATTGATATTAGCCCTTTTGGACCTTGTTGATACGAGTTTTCCCCTATTTTAGGGATAAAGTCCGTGTTCCGCTTCTCATATTTTTGGGGCAAATCATCAATTCGCAGGCACCCACCCACGACTTGATCGCCCTGGACGAGCGCTCCACTTTGACACCTCACTCGACCCAGTCGGTTGAGTAGGAGCTCCTCTCGCCCCCAAAATGTCCCGAAGATTGGCGAAGATTGCCGGAGAATTCCCCCTTCTCTCAAGTATTTGGGACTACATTCTGTCCGCCTTTTTCCCCGCGGCCGCATCACCGCCAGACCGCATCACAGCGGAGGAATATATGCCCCAAAGATCACGTGACCGGAAGTTCCGAAACTATAGTGACCTTGACCTCTTGATTACGTGATCTCCACGTGACTTCCCCAAAAATGATGAAAGGTCAAGTTGACATTATCCGTCCTTTACATACTACTTATGTCTTCACGTTGTGCACGTTTAGGCGCAGCCTCTATACACAATTAGGCGCATTTCCACAGTTAGACGCAAATTTTCTACACGATTAGGCGCAACGCATAATTAGGCGCAAAATGATTTCCACGATTAGGCGCAATTCCACAATTAGGAGCATATTTCTCACACGAATAGGCGCATCTCCACAATTAGTAGCAAATCTCCTACACGATTAGGCGCAGTTCCACAATTAGGAGCAATTTTCTACACGATTAGGCGCAACGCAAAATTAGGCGCAAGATCGTTCAAATGATTAGGAGCAGTTACATGATTAGAGGCAGCCTCCTTACACGATTAGGCGCATTTACACAAATAGGCGCAAATTCCGTACACGATTAGGCGCAGTTCCACAATTAAGCGCAAATTTCGTACACGATTAGGCGCAGTTCCACCATTAACCGCAAATTTCCTACACGATTAGGCGCAACACGTTATTAGGCGCAATTTTGTTACACGATTTGGCGCGGACACGATTAGGCGCAAATACACGATTAGGCCCCCCACAAACCCTCCATCGGTCATGTTCAGGTATTACATTGCGTTTACAGTATCATAGAGGATGAGTAAACAGTTCTGGCTATTACAAGTACACCTGTTCATAAGGCATAACTTAAAGTGATCGCATAAACCCTCAAGTAAAGTTTCCATCAAATGAAAGACCAAAATCCGAGAGATGTTTACTCATAAGTGTCAAGTCAATCTGAATCTTGCATTTAATTTCCCCGATTTTGGTGAAACATGCACATTGGAACAGCGAGTCTGTGTTGAAACTCAAAGTATGCACACCTTAAGCTTGAATCAAGCATTGGAAAGTGCATACATATGAAATATATGTATTAAGGCATTGTGACGTCACTGGACCTAGATATGATTGCAACAGACCACCATAGAATACCATGCTTTATTTGCAGTTTACTCTGTGTAATTAAATCATTAAAACAAATTACAATAAATATTTTTCGACACTGTTCGCAATGGTCTTTCGTTTGATGGAAACTTTACTTGAGAGTTTACGATCACTGTAAAGGGTAGCACTAAGTATAAGAACAACAAAAGGCTTATAATCTTGCAGTATAGAAGATGACTGATACACCCGAGTTACAGGAGGCAATATAGTGAAGTATAGATTGAATAAATGAAGACAATGTTGCCCAAACGATGACTATTTATAATATCTGAAGGACAGAATTATTTTCATGGCATGTTGTTTCTCCAATATACATAGAATTACAGTTACCACGTCTAATTCGGGGCACGGTGGTTGATCTTATATCCATATATTAATTGTCATTGTATGGAAAATAGAACAAGTGCAGCTGTATGCTGCTGGAATACAAATGATGTCGCAGAAGGGAATTAGATTATTGATTGATATTTATGGGGCCAAGCCAGTCTGGCTGGTCACCTTTTGAAATTGGTATTATTCTTTTTTCTTCCGCCAGATTTTGTGACATTCGTACAGTCAACACCGATACACCAACATTACTGAGACTTCACATGGTGATTGGGCCAGACGGGAACAGATGCATATCCCCCAATGAAGCCGATTGGCCAAATGCTTCGGCGGCCATCTTGGATTTAACCGAAAACCTCTGAAAATTTTCTTGTCCTGAACCGCTAAACCGATTGACGCGAAACTTGGCACACATGTTCGATGGATCAGGAGCTCTCAAAATCCCATTTGAAAATTCGCTGGGTAAAATAAAATGGACGCCATTGACCAATCAAAATTGTCGGGTTTTCAAATAACGGATTTGGATGGGTAAAGTGACTACATATATGCATTGCGATATTGCGATCACGAATACGCAAAACTTTTGCTCCTAGGTCACGTGGTTTGGCCACCATCTTGAATTTTGTCAGAAACGGAGCACATGTTGTACAGGCTATAACTCTGGAATTCCGGGACGTACAGCCTTTCAGTTTGTTGCATTACATTGTCAGGAGCAGCACTTTCGGACATATGCTAACCATTTTAACGTAGCTTCAACAGTTTTGCCGCTATTCTCAAACGTAATTCATCCAAATTTTCGAATTTACCGATTTCTTGCGACAGATTCTCTATGATATAGTGATCGCCAGATCTCGGCAATATTAAGACGTATAATACTCAAACTCCACACACATAATAAACAGGTCACCATCTGATGCTTGCTGAAAATTCTTTTGATTGATCGAATGGCTCGGTGGCTATTTTGGATTCAACTTAAAATAACTCCTCTCCGGAACCACTGAACTGATCGACGTGAAACTTGCTACACATGACCATGATCGATAGGCCGAGGTCTTTTAAAAAAAGTCTGGAGAAGTTGCAGATGAAAGTGATCAATGCAACTTCTTCCCAAAATCCAGCTTATCGGGACTGAATCTTTGCCCCCTACATTGCCGCTTGCGTCTATATGTCTGTTTATACGGCTAAGTTTTGGGTCCGGTGTACGCGATTAAGTAAAAAGACCTTTTATTTGGATAGTCCAAATTGTGGAAGTTTATCACGTTTAGGTTGGAAGAAGCCCTAAAAACATCTCTTAACAGTTCTGGACTATATGTTGGACTAGCGACGCAATATGGAGTCAGTTTAGGAAATGCTGCACGAAAACTGGATACCAGTAATGGATATGTGATAACATGAGATACATGTACATTTGTTTTATTTCTATTTGTTAGCAGGAAGTAGACGTACATTTTATGTTGTCTGTATTTGTGACGGGTGAACTCGATACCGATACTGAATTGTGGTTAATTTTAACCCATTAACTTCATAGAGTAACTCGTTTCATTGTAAGAAATGAAGCCTCCATCGGCTGTGAAGGTGTTAGTGAAACGAGTATTTTTGTTGTTTCAGAATATGTTGGAAAATAATGAAAAGCGTGTGCATCGGTAGTGTTGTTAGTTCATGAACTTGTGTAAATCTTACATACTGGGCCGGGGTGCAAGCATGAATCACAACAATAAAGCGGCAACATTACCACTGGACGATTACATATTCGGTCCATCTAAATTATACACAATATGGAAGAAGCGCCTGCAAAATACAGAATAATAAATGCTACCATTCACAAATTGGTATAGGCGATTAATTTTTAACCATACAATGGACATTACTTTAACAATTTGCCATACTTATTTCCATGTATCAATGAACAAAGATAAATATGAAAGATTGTTCTAAATTCATTGTTAATTGTATGGTTAAAAATAGATCTATACCAATATGTACGGTGGCCCGTAGGGGACATTCATGTTTTTCACCTTTTAGGTGTTTTTCTCTGACTTTTTCGTGTTTTCCTTCGACTTTTCCGTGTTTTCTTTCGACTTTTTCGTGTTTTTCTTCGACTTTTCAGAGTTCTTGTTCGAATTTTCGCGAAATGAAAACAATTGTGAAATACTTTCCACCGCGGTGAAATACTTTCCACCACGGTGCGAAATATTTATCACCGCGTTGAAAAATACTTTCCATCGCGGTGGGAAATACTTTCCACTGCGTTGAGAAATACTTTCCACCGCGGTGGGAAACATTTTCCACCGCGGTGGAGATAATCTTCACCGCGGTTAGAAATACTTTGCAGCGCGGTGGGAGACACATTCGTGTTTTCTGACTTTCCTGTGTTTTCTCTCAACATTTCACGAAATTTCGCAATCCTCTTCCGACGGAAAAAAGTGAGGGAAAAAATCCCACCGCGGTTTAAACTTTTACACCGCGGTGGAAACTTTTACACCGCGGTGGGATCTTTTTCCTCACTTTTTTCCGTCGAAAAAGGATTGCGAAATTTCGCGAAATGTTGATAGAAAACACAGGAAAGTCGGAAATCACGAATGTATTTCCCACCGCGGTACAAAGTATTTCTAACCGCGGTGGAAATTATTCCCACCGCGATGAAAAAGTGCGGTGAAAAGTGTTTCCCACCGCAGTGGAAAGTATTTCCCATCGCGGTGGAAAGTATTTCTCACCGCGGTGGAAAGTATTTCCCACCGCGGTGGAAAATATTTTTCACCGCGGTGAAAAGTATTTTCCACCGCGGTGGAAAGTATTTCACCGCGGTGGAAAATATTTCACAATTTTTTTCAATTCGCGATGTTTTCGAAAGAAAACACAGAAAATTCGAACAAGAACTCTGAAAAATCGAAGAAAAACACGAAAAAGTCGACAGAAAACACTGAAAAGTCGAAGGAAAACACGAAAAAGTCAGAGAAAAACACATAAAAGATAAAAAACATGAATGTCCCCTACGGGCCACCGTAAATATGTGCAATCTTTTTTATCTGTATTCTGCAAGCGCTTCTTCCATATTGTGCATAAATAAAATGGGCCGAGAGTGTGACAGTCCAATGATAGTGTTCTAACTTTATTGTTGCGATTCATGCATGCAGTCTCAGTATTGAAAATTTTCACACGTGTTTAGCAACAAAATAGCAACAACACTGCCACGATAGTACCTTAACATGCAGCGCGTTAGGAGACCTATAGTTTCAGAAATAGAATAATTATTCCATATCTGCAGCTGTGTGCTGTCGCCACTCGTTTATGTTGTACTTCCCTGAGTTTGTCTTATATGTAGCCCCTGTGGGGGGCCTAATCGTGTATTTGCGCCTAATCGTGTCAGCGTCAAATCGTGTAACAAAATTGCGCCTAATAACGTGTTGCGCCTGATCGTGTAGGAAATTTGCGGTTAATGGTGGAACTGCGCCTAATCGTGTACGAAATTTGCGCTTAGTTGTGGAACTTCGCCTAATCGTGTACGGAATTTGCGCCAATTTGTGTAAATGCGCCTAATCGTGTAAGGAGGCTGCGTCTAATCATGTAACTGCTCCTAAGCATTTGAACGATCTTGCGCCTAATATTGCGTTGCGCCTATTCGTGTAGAAAAATTGCTCCTAATTGTGGAACTGCGCCTAATCGTTTAGGAGATTTGCTCCTAATTGTGGATTTGCGCCTATTCGTGTGAGAAATATGCTCCTAATTGTGGAACTGCGCCTAATCGTGGAAATCATTTTGCGCCTAATTATGCGTTGCGCCTAATCGTGTAGAAAATTTGCGTCTAACTGTGGAAATGCGCCTAATTGTGTATAGAGGCTACGCCTAAACGTGCACAACGTGAAGACATAAGTAGTACGTAAAGGACGGATATAGTCAACTTGACCTTTCGTCATTTTTGGGGAGGTCACGGGGAGATCACGTGATCAAGAGGTTAAGGTCACTATAGTTCCGGGACTTCCGGTCACGTGACCTTTGGGGCATGTATTCCTCCGCGGTGATGCGGTCTGGCGGCGATGCGGTCGCGGGGATAAGCCTCGGCGGACAGAATGTAGTCCCAAATACGCGGGAGCCGGGGGAAATTCTCCGGCAATCTTCGCCAATCTTTGGGACATTTTGGGGGCGAGAGGAGCCCCTAGTCAACCGATTGGGTCGAGTGAGGTGTCAAAGTGGAGCGCTCGTCCAGGGCGATCAAGTCATGGATGGGTGCATGTAAATTGAGGATTTGTCCCAAAAATATGAAAAGCGGAACACGGACTTTATCCCTAAAATAGGGGAAGTGTTGTTGTCCGGGATTCTAATCCTGGGAAAAACATTGTAATTATCGGTGACCTGAACGATGATCTTCTGAGTGCTTCCAAGTTTCACCTACGTGGCATAATAACTTCCTTATGACTTAATCAACTAATAACTGAACCAACTCGACCCGTTTCAAATTCTCTTTTAGACCCAATCATTTGTAATATGGCTCAACTCGTCTGTGATAGCGGCGTTCTTGTACCTTTTTGTAGCGACCATTCTCCAGTTTTTATCCTCATAAAATCACGTATCCCGAAAAGGCCTAGCTTCAAACGTTTGATCTGGAATTACGAAAAAGCCGACTGGGACATATTTAGACAACATCTTGTAAACGCCGAATGGGAAGCCCTGTCAGACGATAATAACGTGGATATTTGGTGTGACTGTATTACATCAGTTATTATGAGAGCAGCTAGAGAATCTATCCCCAACAAATACATTTGCATTCATCCAGGCGATAAACCATGGATGACAAACAAAATAAAACATGAGATGAGAATCAGAGATAAATTTTTTAAGCATTCTAGAATTACCAATTCTGCAAATGATATTGAACGTTTTAAAAAACAGAGAAATTTGGTAAATGCTCTCGTTTGCTCTACTAAAAAGGAATTTAAAACCAAAACAGCACAGAAAATTGAGACTGGTCGAGTTTGATTCTAAACAGTGATGGAAAATCAGCAAATCATTCCTGAAAGATTCGAACAGTAATTTTAACGACGTTCCACCTCTTAAGAAAGTGGACGGCTCTTTTGCATACGAATGCAGCGAGAAAGCCGAAATTGTAAACGGTTTATTTGCTAATATTACCAAAATTGATGATTCCAACACTCCGTTGCCACCTCTATCAATCTATACGGAAAATACCTTAGATATGATTACTGTAGATACTACAGACGTCGACAATATTATTTCTAATTTAGATACGTCCAAAGCGCTTGGTCCAGACCATATAAGGGGTCACGTCCAATTAATCGAGGCACTTTCTCGATGCCTTCGAGACGGATCGAGAAATTTCTCAGCTGAAACCGGGAGGGCAGAACCGGGAGCCCTGACGACAACTTCCGGTTTGCTCCCGGTTCTATCTCGATCGAGACGTCCCGGTTTTCGACATGGTTACGAAATTGATCGGTAATCTCGAAGGGGGTCCCTATAAGTGTCACTGTTTTGTTGCCATTAATTTGGCCTATCTTACTTTCTCAGGTGACTAGAGTGTTGCGCTGGTTACATATTAGTGGGGCGCTCGTCGCCTACGTATATGGCGTCCAAAATATAATTCAGAAAAAAGATTTTTTTATGATGTTTTCAATGTTATTCATCGTTTAGTCGATGTTTCGTGAATCCAACTGAACGAAAACTTTCATTTATCTGTATACAAATTATGAAGATATAAATTATTGAACTCCTCTCACATCGATAATTGATTATTTATCTGACTGGTATCCGTCGAGGAATAAATGACACACCAATTGGTTATGATCTGAATAATAATGGTTTGGAAGCATGCGTTAATTATTGTTATATACTTTTTTTTTTTTGAGAAAAACATTTCAACCGAAAAATGAAAGCTATGTTAAGAGCTCGTCTGGTGAATCACCCCGTTCTGTAATGTGTTTTACAATTTGGTAGAATTCATCGCAGATTCCATTTTTTTTTAAATTACTGTATTGTGATATAGTTTAAATAAGGAGATTATATCACCAAAGTTTATGTCTGACAGAAGCTTGCCTGAAAGTGAAAAATACTGGCAATCGGAACTAGAGGTGTTGATAATTCACGCCACAGTCGGTCTGTGAAAACTCGTCGGCTTGAAACAACAGCGAAGGGAAAGGGGTTATTTTTGTTTGAAAGAAAAAACTGAAACTGCATGCACCGTTGGCGGGAGCTTGATAATTTACTTAGACACGTTCTATTATTTATTGCTGATTATATGTGCCTAGGAAATTACCCAAATAATGGAAGTATAGTTACTGCCCAATTCAGATTCACACTTTATAACAACGGTTACGTACATTTTACTATAAACGATGCCGCGTTTTGTTTGTCCGAAAACTTCGATTGATAGTTTATGTTTATATTCTCCGGTTTTCAGTGAATTACCAGACGCTTCTCTGATCTTTGTAGTCTCTTTATTTCTGAATATACGGGGAAATCTCTGACGATAAAGATATCCCATTCTGATCAACTTTCAGAGGAACATATGGAATTTTATCGTAGACTTGCATAATGTATTTCAAGTCGCAGTTCCTGGACGTTTCTTATAAAGTGATTCAAATTCTGAAAAAAACCAGGTTCAGAATAACTGAATAATAATGAGATAGTTTATACATTTTCAATTGGCGATGTGTCTTTCTTTTTCTCAATAACATTTAGAGAATTGCGCAGTCTGGGCAAGTATGCGACTACAGATCTCTAGACGGAATAACAAAATAATATTAAATGAATCATGTTCAGTCTAATTCATTTAAATGCATTTGTATTCGCCGAGATTAATCTCTCTGTCACATAGAATATTTATACCAAGCACATGCCTTCCGAATGCGTCAAACTTTCATTTGATGACATCTCGATCTCATTCTCGAAGCATGTCGAGTTATTTCGAGGAGGATCGAGATGGTCTTGCGCTTCGAGAGAAAACCGGGAGCAATCCGGGACAACAATCGATAGAGATATTTATCTGTTTTACTCGTTTATCCAGAAACCGTCTCGATCGATTGGACGTGACCCCTAAGTCCGAAATGTTTGTCCGAAGGTAAAAACGTTTTCTCTCCAATTCTTGCTCGTTTATTTAATCACTCATTGAAAACATCGACTTATCCGGCAGAATGGAAAGTTGCTAATGTGACACCATTGTATAAAAAAGGTGAACGAAATCTTGTCTGTAACTACCGTCCCAAATCACTATTAAGTTGTCTGAGTAAAGTCATGGAGAGGGTCGTGTTCAAGTACATTTATAATTATACATACGGCACAACATAACACCGAGCCAATCTGGTTTGGTTTTCTCCCGTCGCAATCCACTGTAACACAGTTACTTGATATTTACTTTGACTTGACAAGGGCACTTGACGAACAGAAAGAAGTACCCTTTCTATTCTTTGACATATCAAAGGCCTTTGCTAGAGTGTGGCATAAAGGCCTGCTTCAAAAACTACAACAATTCGGTTTTACTGGAAGCCTTTTGCTATGGTTCAAAAGGTATTTACAAAATCGTTGTCAGCGGGTGGTGATCCAGGGAAAAGAATCCACTGTGTTACGTTTAGAAGCAGGTGTACCACAAGGCTCTGTTCTTGGTCCGCTTCTGTTCCTATTATTTATAAACGATCTACCTGCTAATGTCATTAACAGCATACGTCTTTTTGCTGATGACACTTGTTTGTACATCATATCTGATAATCTGTTTAGCCAACTGCCATCCATCAATCACGATATAGACATTATTTCTGACTGGGCGCAGACATGGTTGGCCGATTACAATGCAGCGAAAACAGTTTCTCTTCTCGCTTCTTTGAGACCTACCCATTCATCTTTTCCAATAATATTTCAAAATTCAACTCTTCAACCGTCACGTAGTCATAAGCATCTCGGTCTGATCCTTAGCACTAAGGCTAACTGGAACGACCACGTGGAAGATCTCCTAAAAAAGCGCAAAGCAAGTTGTCCATATTTAAAGGTTTGCCTTGAAATTATGCATAAGAGTTTTATTAGACCGAGTCTAGAATATGCAGACGTCGTCTGGGATAATATTCCACAATCTTATGTGATAAGACTTGAAAATATCCAAAAAGACGCACTCAGAACGATAACTGGCGTCACATGCAGTGTTAGTTTAGAAACCTTATATTTAGAAGCTGGATTTGAAACGCTGTCTCACAGACGACAAGTCCATAGACTTATCATGGTATATAACATTATTAATGGTATGACACCTTCCTCTTTGTACGCTCATCTCCCAGCTCGCATTGGGGAACGCAATCCACACAACATCAGAAACGCATCACAGTAAACCCCTACAGATGTCGCACGGAACTATTCCGAAATTCATTTTATCCAGCAACATTACGCGAGTGGAATTTACTACCTTACACAGTCAAAAACTGCCCTACTCTGCCAATTTTTAAACGCCAGATGCAGAACATGACACCAGTCTCCACCCCAGTACACGTAACGAAAATATAATATTGTGTCGCCTCCGCAATGATTGCAGTAATCTTAACAGACACCTGTTCAATAAAATACAACAACTTGCAATTGCGGATATTTTGACGAAACAGTCGATCATTTTTTCTTTCACTGTCCTCAATTTGTCGATCAAAGAACCATATTGGTAAATACACTTAATAATATATATAGTTCTCTAATAGTTCCTCCTGCTTCAGTGTTATTATACGGTGATCCAGAAAAAGACAAACACACTAACAACACCATTCAAGTATGTTTGGGAAAATTCATAGCGGAATTGAAACGTTTTACTTAAGTATTGAACTTTAAAATTACTATTTCGACACTTGATGCCCAGCGATCATGTACTCAGCAAGCTGATCGTGTTCATTCATCTCTTCAGCACGCAGGGTCTCAAACAAATCACAATTTTTACTCTCTGTCATGAGCTTCAAATGCATTTTGTATATTCCTTCGGCGCCTAATCTGTTATAAGTATTTATATTTATTTTCGAGGTTCAATTGATATATTGTACTTTTTTATTGGAGAGACGTATTTATAAGCTTTGCTTACTTCGCTCCCCCATGTCTCGAAATAAACTACTTAAATCAAAATAGGGGAAAACTCCTATCAGCAAGATCCAAAAGGGCTAATATCAGTCTCCGGCTTATCGAGCCTGCCAATCAAGTCATGGGTGGGTGTATGTAAAAAAAGGACTTGTCTTCGAAAATATAAAATGCGAAACACGGACCTTCCCTCAACAATAGGAGGACGATTCGAACATTTGCATCTATAGAGGAAAATGAGGGGAGTATGGGGGTGGTCACTGTTTGTTGATTTTACTGTGAGTTTTGGGGTCTTGTTTTCTTCGTCTCACCACGTAAAACACGATGGGAATGGTCTCGGAGCTAAGCGATGAAATTTTTCGAAAAATTCCGGTACCGGGTAGGTCTGTATTTTGGCCCATACTTGCTCAGTGGAAAGGTCTTTATTGAAAAATGTACTCCAGGACATTGCGATATGGATTGTGGGGTCTTGTTTTTCACGTCTCACCACGTCGAACACGATGGGCGGGGTCCCGAAGCTAAGCGATGAAATTGTTCGAAAGGTTCACGGAGATCTGGATAGGCCCAAAGGCCTACTGGCTCAGTGGTTAGGTCCATACCGGGCAATTCGCATATGTTCATTGCGATATGGGTTGTGGAATATTGTTTTTCACGTCCCACCACGTAGAACACGATGGGAGGGGTCTCGAAAATAAGCGGTGAATTTTTTTTTGAAAAGTCCAGGTACCGGGTAGGTCTGTATTTTGGCCCATACTAGCTCAGTCGATAGGTCCATACTGGGAAATTTACTCCTGGACATTGCGATATGGGTTGTGGGATCTTATTTTTCACGTCTCGTCACGTATAACACGATGGTCGGGGTCCCGAAGGTAAGTGGTTAATTTTTTTAGAAAGTCACTACGCGTTTGTGTAGTGGGTAAATAGTGCTGTCTAGGTGAGCCCCTAATGGTCCGATGGTGTCGTATGAGGTCTTATTTTGAAGCCCTTGTAGAGGAGCATCCGACTGGACTAATGTATCGTCCGTTTTAGTTATTCTGCGCATGCGCAATCTGGTCGTAGTATAGAAAGCAGACATTCTGGGGGTGCGTGGGGGTGTGTTTGGGGTAGAAATGGACCACTATTGGTCCAAATGAGTCGTGGGATGTGTCAAAGTGAAGCTTTTGTGAGGTGGAGTCAGAATGGCGTGCTTTTTATTGCAAGTCGCGTCAATCTGCGCATGCGCAGCTGGGTGTATTAAGTAAAGTGATCATTTTAGGGGTGCGAGGGGGTGTGTTTTGGGTAGAGAGGGACCATCCTTGGTCCGAATGCGTCGTGTGGGGTGTCATTTTGTAGCTCTCGGGGTGTAGAATCCGACTTGAGGCATGTCCACGTCATCTGTGACATCATTGGTGACGTCACCAGTAGAAGTATTAGTGAAAGCGGACATTAATAATGTTATATAACATAATAAGTCTGCGAGACAGCGTTTCAATTCCAGCTTCCAAATATACGGTTTCTGAACTAACACTGCAAGTGACGCCAGTTATCGTTCTGAGTGCGTCTTTTTGAATATTTCCAAGTCTTATCACATAAGATTGTGGAATATTATCCCAGACGACGTCTGCATATTCTAGACTCGGTCTAATAAAATTCTTATACATAATTTCAAGGCATTTACGATTAAGTATATATTTCAAACCTTTAAATATGGACAACTTGCTTTGCGCTTTTTTTAGGAGATCTTCCACGTGGTCGTTCCAGTTAGCCTTAGTGTTAAGGATCAGACTGAGATGCTTATGACTACGTGACGGTTGAAGAGTTGAATTTTGAAATATTATTGGAAAAGATGAATAGGTAGGTCTCAAAGAAGCGAGAAGAGAAACTGTTTTCGCTGCATTGAAATCGACCAACCATGTCTGCGCCCAGTCAGAAATAATGTCTATATCGTGATTGATGGATGGCAGTTGGCTAAACAGATTATCAGATATGATGTACAAACAAGTGTCATCAGCAAAAAGACGTATGCTGTTAATGACATTAGCAGGTAGATCGTTTATAAACAATAGGAACAGAAGCGGACCAAGAACAGAGCCTTGTGGTGCACCTGCTTCTAAACGTAACACAGTGGATTCTTTTTCCCTGGATCACCACAGTAGTATACACCGAGCATTTCGAGTCAACAGCGCTTCACTGCGCATGCGCAGAACCTTTTGTGACGTCACAGCACAAAAAATGTGGCGGTATTGTGGCGGTGTGCGCATGCGTGGCGGTGGGTGGGTGGTGGGATGGATGGTGGGTTTAAGATGGCGGCTGTGGTGATGAGTGGTGGGATGGATGGTGGGTTTAAGATGGCGGCTGTGGTGGGGGGGTGGTGGGATGGATGGTGGGTTTAAGATGGCGGCTGTGGTGGGTGGGTGGTGGGATGGATGGTGGGTTTAAGATGGCGGCTGTGGTGGTGGGTGGTGGGATGGATGGTGGGTTTAAGATGGCGGCTGTGGTGGTGGGTGGTGGGATGGATGGTGGGTTTAAGATGGCGGCTGTGGTGGTGGGTGGTGGGATGGATGGTGGGTTTAAGATGGCGGCTGTGGTGGTGGGTGGTGGGATGGATGGTGGGTTTAAGATGGCGGCATCGAGTGAGAGATCAAGGCATGTCTAGACTTGTTCTGGGTTGTACAGTTCTGCCATGCGGAGGATGGGTACTAGTATTTCGCTGACGTCCTAGTAATATAATCTATAGGTGTTGTACCATGTTAATAGGATCAGTCTAGCATCTGTACCACCCTAGGGTCGAGTGTTTATTGTCCCGTGTATCTCCGCAAGAAAACAACAAACAAAATGGCGGCTCCAGGATGGTGTGGGGATGCCCTTTCCATATCACGGCGTCGACCGTAGCGCCATCTGCACACATTGACGCAAGGGAGACAACTCGTGTGGCCCAAGGATATGGAAATAGCCGTGTTGGAGCTAGGGGAGTTACTAATGGTCCAGTGGGGTCGAGTGAGGTATCCATGTGAAGCTTAGGTGAAGGGGCATCTGATGGGCTGGGTGTGGGATTGAACTAGTGGCATTCTGCGCATGCGCGGTGGCCCAAGGGTATGGACATAGACATTTTGGAGCTAGGGGAGTTACTACTGGTCCAGTGGGGTCGAGTGAGGTATCAAAGTGAAACCTAGGTGAGGGGGCATCTGACTGGACTAGTGTGCTTGAACTAGCGTCATTCTGCGCATGCGCGGTGGCCCAAGGGTATGGAAATAGCCGTGTTGGGAGCTAGGTGAGTTACTACTGGTCCGATGGGGTCGAGTGAGGTATCAAAGTGAAGCCTAGGTGAAGGGGCATCTGACTGGACTAGCGGGTTTGAACTAGCGTCATTCTGCGCATGCGCGGTGGCCCAAGGGTATGGGCATAGACGTTTTGGAGCTAGGGGAGCTACTACTGGTCCGATGGGGTCGAGTGAGGTATCAAAGTGAAGCCTAGGTGAAGGGGCATCTGACTGGACTAGCGGGTTTGAACTAGCGGCATTCTGCGCATGCGCGGTGGCCCAAGGGTATGGACATAGCCGTGTTGGAGCTAGCGAAGCCAATAATGGTCCAATGGGGTCGTATGAGGTATTCATGTGAAGCTTAGGTGAAGGGGCATCTAAAGGAGTGGGTGTGTTGAAGTAGTGGCATTCTGCGCATGCGCGGTGGCCCAAGGGTATGGACATAGACGTTTTGGAGCTAGGGGAGCCCCTAATGGACCAATGGGGTCCAGTGAGGTATCAAAGTGAAGCTTAGGTGAAGGGGCATCTGATGGGTTGGGTGTCCGAAGCTCTCGTCCAATCAGAAGCGAGTATTTCAAATCCGTCCCAGACCTCTCGTCCAATCAGAAGCGAGTATTTTGACCCGGTGCATTATGGGACATATCCAAGATGGCGGCACGTATGTTCAAGATGGCGGCACATCCGGTGTCGAAAACTGGCCATTTTTGTCGGGATGTGGTCACCTAGTGTCGAAAACTGGACCCTGTATGGATCCCGCTAGACATTTTGGAGCTAGGGGAGCCCTTAATGGGCCAATGGGGTCGAGTGAGGTATCAAAGTGAAGCATTCGTGAAGGAACATCTGATGGGCTGGGTGTGGGGTTGAACTATGGGCATTCTGCGCATGCGCAGTCTGGCCGTAGTATAGAAATAGACGTGTTGGGGTGGTGGTGGGCCCCTAGTGGGTCGATGGGATCGAGTGAGGTATCCATGTGAAGCCTAGGTGAGGGAGTTACACTAGGGTGTCGTATCCATTCTGCTGCGCAGGTCACGTGGTGGGGTTGTGACGTCACTTCCGGTTTTCACTAAAACTACCTCCAAACCCAGAAGAGTTCCAACGTTCAACCCTCCGGGGTGTTTTCCCGCCCCGCCCCGCCCCGCCCCGCCCCGCAGCGCGCGCGCGCGCGGGTTCTCCGGAAGTGCGCGCGTCATCCCCGGCAGTGCCCGCGCGGACGCGGGTCAAAAGGTCAAAGGGTCACCTCCAGGTCAAACGGTCCAATGTCCAATGAGACAATGTTGCGGCATCGAGAACCAATCAGCGGCCGAACAATCAGCCAATCGAATTGGGGTACTCACGGTGTGTTTCGATGACGTCCGCGCCTACATCTGGGTTCTTGTACACCCGGGTAATGTTTTCTGGGCATGGATGGGTTACCTTTGGCTCCATTCTAGGCCACTGATTGGCTAATACGGTGTTCAAAGCCAGTTTCATGCATTATGCTCATAGAACTTATAGTCATAAACTTAATCTATACGTGTTGGACGAGTCTCTTCACTCACCGTATACACGTACCTCAATGAAATGCCCGCTCCAAACCTAGACCAAAAACACGTACTTGGTCTGTAGGCTGATTTCATTGGCTCTCTATTTTTACTATAGTGCTCTTGCATTCTAACCTTGATGGGTTACATAGAACTTATAGTCATAAACTTAATCTATACGTGTTGGACGAGTCTCTTCACTCACCGTATACACGTACCTCAATGAAATGCCCGCTCCAAACCTAGACCAAAAACACGTACTTGGTCTGTGGGCTGATTTCACTATTTTTACTATAGTGCTCTTGCATTCTAACATTGATGGGTTACATTTTGGCCCCATCCTACACCACTGATTTCAGTTTGACTGAATCTCCACATTGGGCATTGATGCATTAGGAACAAAACACACAAGACAGGGTTTTTTGGTGAGATCTCATTTTTTTTTATTCAGTGAACAACAACGTGAGAACAACCACGTGAAAACTGAAGCCCAGAACAACGGGCTTGTAATTAACTGAAGCCCAGAACAAGGGGCTTGCACATTGAAGCCCAGAACAAGGGGCTTGTAAACTTAAGCCCAGAACAAGGGGCTTGTCATTAACTTAAGCCCAGAACGGGGCTTGTACATTGAAATGATGGGCGGCCCAGTCATAGACGAGTACATCGCGGTCCTCGGCCTGGGGGTACTCGTCAAACATCTGTACGATGGTAGATAAGGGTCTTCCCCGGCATCGATGGTACAGGTAAAACAAGCAATATTGTCCGCACACACCACTGGTCAGGCTTTGCAACGTTTGACTGTTCCAACACCACGTCTCTGTGCCTTGATCCATGAAGTCTGTTAAATCGGGATGGAGGGGTGGCAGGCCGTACGGGTCAAAGTATTCGCCCTGCTGTTCTGTCAAGTACACGGCCACCCAGTGTTCACCGGATCGATCCATCGGGTCCGTGTTGAGAACGTAAGCAGCAGGATACATACGGTCTAATGGAAACACATCTCGGGCGAACACCCCTTGAAAGACCATACGTGTCTCTGGGTCATTCTCCAGCACGGTGGTTATCTGGTCTGTATCCATGTTAGGTGGAGAAATCACACAGGACGTTGCGCTCCTTGTCCACTTGAATGATGTTGTCAAACTCGGCGTAGCAGATCACATTGACGGTGGTCGCCAGGGCTCGTGCAAAGTGGATTTCCAAACGTAAGTTGCCTTGCTTGGCCAGGGCCAGCTGATGGTCGTTCTCTAAGGTGGGGGTCAGATCGAAACAGAACAACGTGTATCCGTTCGCGTAGTCCTCCCGACTGATCATATTCCCTTCGTCCTGGTTGATTTGACCGGTGGCTGTAAACAGGCTCTGATAGGCTCGAATGAAATTCCTCCGCCCAAAGTTCGGTGTTAAGGCCGTGGCTGGCACCTGTTGTCCATCCACATGCAGGGCCACAAAATTGATGCCGAAATGTTGAAAGTCAAACGGATTCTCTGGGTAGGCTCCACTGAAACTGGTATTTTGCACACAGGCCAGGATCAATCGCTTGGGTAGTTCCCCCAGGAACAGGTTTTCTTTGTTGGCGCCCATATTTCCAGCAGGCACAGAGAACACTTTGGTTTGTACACGTCGGATAGGGTACTGGGCTGGTTTTGTTTCCAAGGCTTTCTGTGTCCCAATTGAACGGCTGGATTCGGTTTCACTTTTCGGACATACAGGACTGCGTCTTGGATGACAATCTTATAGTCCGCTGCATGCCACTCTACGTTAGTGGCCATCAAGGCGAAGGTCGGAGGCGCCCGTATCAGTCGGATTTTGATGGGGATCTTGTTCAAGAGGTACCGGTCTTGCATGAACATGTCTGCGTGCAGTCGACCCATCATATCCACCGAGGCACTGTTCGCAGTGAAAGCCTTCCGTTTGTTATATCCCCATTGTCCGCCGTGTCCATGTGCTCGGGCGTGTCCTTGTAGAATAAAGCGGTTGTCAGCTGAGATTTTTTAGCCTCTCGGCCATACGACAACAGTGTCTCGATGTAGGCTCGATAGGGGTACGTGTTGGTGGAGTCACTGATGAGTTTGTCGCTGAGAAAAATATCCACCTGCTGAAACATCGAGTGCAGCCAGAGATTCGTCGGGCCCACCGTTGCTTGGTCAGCGATTCTGGTGCCAGCTCCATTGACCACCTTGGCTTTCACATACAAGTAGGTATGGGCTAAATCCACATAGGCCGTATCCGCGTTACTGATGGTGAACTCGATGGGCCCGGTTTCGTTGATGCTGGAGAGCGGGAGATGCTCCACCCATAATCCTTGTTCGACACTGGTCTGTGTGGGCGGCACGGTCCACAAATCAAATTCACTGTTGGTGGAGGGGCAGGACTCGGCGTGGATTAAGGACATGTTTTAAGAAAAGATATCCTTTGTCTTCTTCGATGTGCGTCGTCGCTGGGTCGGTCGTCGACTGGTGCGTGGTCTCGGTGGAGCAGCTCTTTTATTCCCAACGGTGCGTTGTGCTTTGGCCACCAAGACGCCTCCCGCTTCTTTGGCCCGCCGTTTCAAGGCTTCTTTGGGTGCCGTACCCCCAAGACATCACCGGCCACTTGCAGTCCACTGCGTACCGCTTGTTTGCCGATTGCTTTCACCCCACGCGTCACCAAGGGCAGGAACGTTTTCACAATGCTGCCGAGTATGTTCCCCAGTCCATGTCCTCGTTGCATGCGTGCACCGCTAAAGACCGGAAAGCCACCCCCGGCCTGTTGGGCATAATAGTCGGCATAGCTGCGTGCATCGCACTCGTAAGGTACTTTCATTATGCAAAGTGGGGAGCACGTGCTTGTCGAAAATGAAGTGTCAGCACCACTTTTCCTCGTTCGAATGCCACCGGTCGTCCCGTGTCATCTCTTATATCCACCGTGATCGTGTTGATGTCAGTTTGTCGTACGGGCAAGTAGAGCATGTGGGTGAAACTGTGGGTGACTTGACCTCCATACGTCTTTTTAACGGGGACCACCCGCAACAGAGGTGTGTTGATATCGCCCACGATGTGGTTGTCCACCACGTTCGAGTAGACGTAGAGTCCGTACATACCCGACTTCATATCCATCGGCATCTCGCCATGGTGTTCGGTGGCACCAGGGAACGTCTTTAGATCGAAACCCAGCATTTGCTGTAGGATAGGACTCAGTACGACACTCGCCTTGCCGGAGACGATAAGCTGTGCCTTGTCGTTGTGTGCGTTGTAATCGAAGTCCACGTGATTCTTGAAGGGATAGGCTTTGATGGGTCTTGAAGTATTCGTCACCCCCCGTAGCGCCTTATAATGCAAGTCTTGAAAGCCCACCCATGAACTCTTTGGGGGTATCGTATTGGCCTTCGGGCAGGGTGAGTCGGGTGTTTTTGCCTTCGTAGGTCACCTCGTACCACACTTCATTGGCTCGCACGTTGTACCACGAGTAATGGTATTGGATATCCACGAGGCCACATTCCCACCGGCCAGGTAAATGTAACGGTTGCGGTAACTGGGTGACGTACTTGGCCACGGTGTTGTCAGGAAACACATCCAGCGAACTGTTACTGGGTAGGGTCAGGTAAAACATGGCGACTGAGCTGTCCTGTTGGTTTTAATAGGTGTTCCAGGCCTTGGGCGGTTGTGTCCGGGTCGTGTTCGTCGCGTTGACTTGCTACGTGTCACGGCTCTGGAGATGTGGGGTGTCCTGATCGAGAGTGGTTTTTTAAAGGTTTGAAAAGAAGGTGCCCGTTGTGGTGGTGGTGGAGTTTTGGGGGGTGACTCCGGTTCCCAGTCGGCTTCCCAAGAAGGTTGTGGTGAGAGCTGTGGTGTACGAGTCGGTGATTGCATAAAGGCCCAGCGGTGGGGGTTCCCCACCAATTCCTGTGGTACATGCATGTCTTTCAAGCCTTGAGCGAAGACCTCCCATCCTCGAGGATCCGTGTGCGATCTGCGTTGACGCATCAGATCATTCACTAAATCCGTCATGTGGGTGCCGGGGACCACCTGATTGTGTACCAGGAGTTCGCCTTTATCATTCCAAGTCATGTTAGGATTCTGTTTCATCCGTTGTAATACCAGTACCAGGCCAGCTTGTTTCTTGAAGGAGGCAGGTACACTCTTCAGCACTTCGTCTTCCACCCACTGTGGGGCTGTGGGGGCTACCCCACCCGGCTGTTGGAACGGTGCTGAGGTCGGCGGTCTGTCACGTGGTGGTGGTGGTGGTGGTGGTGGTGGTGGTGGTGGTGGTGCTGTTGCTGGGGTAGACAGGGTTTTGTATTGGTCCATGAACGTCATGTACCGTTGAAGCGTCTCATTGTACCGTTATACTTTCTCACTGTCGCTTAACCCCGGTCTCTGTAAGGTCTGTTGCATCTCTCCATCGAGGGTGTTTATGGTCTTCACCGTAGGTGGGTCAGGGTAGGGTGATTGGAGGTTTTGCAGGAACCGTGGTTCGACGAGGACCATTTTTTTCGTGTGGTTCATTGTCGGCCGAAGAGTCCACCCAATACTGGACCCAACACGGAAGCGGCCAACGGTGCTAAGATGGCCCCGAGAAAGCCGCCTTTCTGTAACACCTTTTTCTTTTGTGTTTGAGGGACCCGCTTGTGGACTAGGGTTCGGAGACCTGTCTTATGCTTGGCCAACTTGGTCTTCTGAGCCGGAGTCAGTGGTACGTTGCCTTTTAACAGGTTGTACCCGATCTCGCACAGACAGCGTACAAGGTCAGGGTCCGCACCGCGTACAATGGTTCGGACTAACTCGGGTGGGGCCGTCTTCAATACACGGAGCGTGGGAGCGTGCTTCCGTACTCGCGCAGACATCCTGTACAACTAATGCCAGAACCCACAACGCTGCTCTTTTTATCTACCTCAGAGTCAACCCTGCTGTGGTATTCATTCTTTTTATTATTCTCCATCATCAAACACACAGACCCCAGCTGGGGGAGCCACTGTGGGTGTGTTTACATTATTTTTGCATGTACACGTGGTGGGCCTCTCCGGGAAAGATGCCGGTCCGTAGTCGAAGGTGGTCGGGGGTGGCTTGCTTGAGGTCGAAGAGCATATACCCGTGCTGAGGGGTTGTGGCATCTTTAAAGGCTTCCAACGCAAACGGTGTGCGGCCGGGATACATCTGTCTCGCCAGGTGCAGCAGTTGAGTGGTATCTCTCGGGTTTTTGAAGACCACCAGGTAGTGGGCATTTAAGCTGATATTCCGATGTTCTTTGTTTTTACTGAACAGATTCTGCACAATGTAGATGATGCTGAGCCGTCGATGATGGCTGCCTTTGGTAAAGAGTTGGGTGACCCGTGCATCCGTCTCCGCCATGAGATCATCCAGAACCACCAAGGTGTCGGGTTCCAAATCGGCCAGGTTGGGTAGGCCTTCCACGAACGTGATGTGGGGCATTGCTGCATACGCTTCCTGCCATTCTCCGTAACACCACACGACTCGGCAATAGGTGGGGTGATCATGCTGTCGGCGTGTTGAAGGAGCTTCCTGACGAAGTGCGTTTTGCCGGAACCCGTCGGTCCTGCGATGACGCAAGTGAAGGGATGCTGCCACCCAGGGTCCATGGTTCGAGGTGTATCCGTTGTCGTGGTAACCCGCTCTTGTAAATTTCGTACGAGTGAACTGGAGTGGTGGTGGGTACAACGTCGGTCGTCGTTGTCTGTTCACTGTCAGGGATGGTGCTGGGGGTGGGTACAACGTGGGTCGTCGGTTCCTTGTGAGGGATGAAATCCGGTGGGTGTTCAGACGTAGTCGATGTACTTGGTGTAGGTGTAGAGCTTACACTGGTTGTGGCTTGTACACGGGGTGTGGTGGTGATGACTGGGCTCGATTCGACTGGTGCTCTCTGTAGACCGGTTTCGCTGGTGCCTGATGTTCTCAGTTGGTTAAGTAACGTGCTGACATAGGCTACGTCGTAAAACACACCTGCGTACAACACACTCAGCAGGGTTAGCAATAGCACCCCAAAGCCCACTTGTGCTTTGCGCGTTTTGGGAGACGCTGTGTTCAGAGGCAGCTGCTGTTTGTCCATAGCACTGTAGTCGGACGTGGAATGAAGGAGGACGGCAGTGGTGTCTGGCTTTATAGTCGTTTCACCTGGTTGGCCGCGACCCAGGAATTGAAGGAACTGGGCCAACCTTGCCATTTCACGAAATGAAACAGTTTGCCACGTCGACGTTCCGTTTTCAAAATCTGCTCCACCGTGTAGTAGTCTTGCTGTGTTTTTACAACAGGCTGTAATTCCGTCTCGTAAAACGTCCCCAGCAACGTTTCCCCTTGGAGATCTTCCAGTTCATAGACTCGCCGCTGTCGGGGTAGACGCCGTTTAATCAGGAAGTGCTCATCGCTCCAGTTGGGCAAGTAACTTTTCTCGAACTTGCCCTTGACTTTACTGATCCGTACAGGGTCCCCGACCTTGTACACCGCCTTCGTCGTTCGCTGCGATGGCCTGGAGTACAAGACACGCCGGACTTGGGCTTCATTGCGTTGGGTCACGGTAATGGGGGCTCTCTCTATACTCCGATGATAGGCTCGATTGTAACCCCTCACCAGTTTCGGGAGAACATCGATGTACCGCCTTGTATTCTTATAGGTGAAATATTTATACATGCGGCCTTTGAATGTCCTGTTGAACCTTTCCACCACGGAAGCCTTGGTCTCGTTGTACGTAACCTTCTGTTTCTTGAGAAAGGCTTGGAACGGTCTGTTGAGGAATTCCGTGCCTTCGTCGGTTTGCAAATATAAAGGTTTGCGCCCGGTCTTGAAGATGTCTTTGAACGCCGCTATGAGATTTGCCCCCGTTTTCGTCCGGATGGGTACCACCCACGCATACTTGGATAGGATATCGATGCACGTCAAGATATACCGATTCTCATCGTTGTGTTTGGCAAAGGCGCTCATATCGACCAAATCCGCTTGCCACTGGGCATCTATTCCTCCCACGATGACCCGGTTCCGTAGAAAATGGCGACGGACAGATCGATGTAAGGTATAGGTGTCTTGTCTTCTTATCCCCTGGGGTTTAGCCGCTCGATAGAGAGCCGACAATGCACTTTAGGCCGCCGGACAGTCGGGACTGTAGTATAAGTTATCCAGCACCTTCTCCCAGCGCTTCATGGTGACACAATGATGATGCACCCTGGCTCTATCGTTTATTTATAACGGGTATATCTTGGGCCGGAGTTTCTTTCTGATTTTCTTCATTGGCTTTCACAGTGTCCATGGCAAATGACCAGTCCAACTCGTCTGATGACCGCTTGATAAGCACTTCATCCACATCTACCACGGCATCTTCCAATGCAGACCATAGATCAGGGAGAAGGGTAAAATGCACTGTACCCCCATCTAGCCGAGCCAATTGAGCAAAGAAAGGGCCGCGTCGGATGTACACATCGTGACACAAGTGGATGAGATCGCCGTCCAGTTCACCAGACAACACCCGTTTGAATTTGGTCCAGCCCTCTCGGGACAGACGAATGTGAGCCGGGCACGGTTGTGTAGGGCCCGCATCACAGATGTCTCCCACCTCCTCCATGATATCGACCTTATCCGCATACACGTGCAGGAAAACCTCGAGGGTCAAGCTGAGATACGCCAGTATCACACGCTCCGCCATGGTCAGTACGTGAATGGTACCAGAGTTGACTGTTTCTCGTATTTATAGGGACAACCCCGTGAGATCAAAAGGATCAGGTGGTCATATCACTGGGCTGGTTGAGTGTAGCCGGGTAATCAATGGCATCGTCGTCGGGTTCATGTAGTTGTTCATTGGGTTCTGCCGCCGATTCTCTCAGGGCACGAGCCCACCCCAACTCATCTGATGACCGCTCGTCCGGTGTAAACAGCTGGTCCACGATTGACACCACTTTCTCGAAGGCTGTCCACAGAGCGGGGTCTAGGGTGAAGCCTCGCGTGGGGTCTTGGTAGCGGCCCAGAAGTGGGAAGAAAGGTCCACGGTATACGTAGATGGCATTGTCTATGTGGATGACGTGTCCATCGAGCTCGCCGCTCAACACCCGTTTAAATTTGGTCCAGCCGTCACGAGGTAGCGTCACCGTATTCGATACGGTCTCAGCGGGCGACCAGCAAACTCCACGGTCTTCCACCAGGGTGACTTTATCTTCATAGACGTGTAACCCCACCCGGGGTGTAAGGGGCAGGATGGCTCGTAGGACGGGTGACATGCTTGGTCCAATGTCGAACGGTGAATGACACACACTCTGTCTGACCCTCGTATTTATAGTCCCCACTGTCAATACCACAGCGCCAGGGTCAATAGGGCACAGACTAGTGTGAGGCCAACCAGCCGGCGCTGGTTCCGGCGTGAGCGCTCCTGGTCCATAGCGCGAGCATCAAGGATGGCTGTCATAGTCCAGTAGTGATGAGTGATGGCCCGCCTCTCCATCGAGTGCACTCTGTGGAGGACCGCTTCTGTGAACTCGTTCAGGATCTGGCGTCGTCCCTCGTTGTCATCGCCATCTGCAAACATGGACCGGACCACTGCTCGGTAACCCGTGAATGAATTCACCGCGGTGGCATGCTGTAAAATGCGAGTCGCACAGGGCTGGATCTCCGTCATGGCTCTGTAGAAATGAAGGTGTGTGATCCCGAGAGACGTGTTTTATAGACCATGTCACACATGCGCGCCTAGACGTCGGGTGTAGTCCGTGATACGTACTATTCTGATGGGTTAGTCCAAAATAGAGAGCAACAACAACACAGATTACAGATCAATCCTTTTATTATGCGTGAACATCATAGGAATGCATGTTCTGACCTGTCTGTGGGGTTTTTCCACAATGGCGGTCACCTTCCGGCATTAGCCGCCATTAGCCGCCATTTCCCCACAATGGCGGCCAGCTTCCGCCATTATCCGCCATTTTCCAACAATGGCGGTCAGACAAGTCTGAACATGTCCAAACGTCACGCTCCATTCACCCAAACCGGAAGTGACGTCATTTTTACATCCGGGCACTTCGTGTCTGCGCCTGCATTGAGGTCAACTCTTCAAACGACGCAGTCAGTTAAGACGGCATCAGTGTTTGATTCATGGTCCGTCTCTACGGTTTGGGCGACAACTTCCTACTGAAGAGGAGCCGCGGAAGGTGAGACCCAGTGAAGATAAGCCCGGGGAGACGAACGCCATTGGTGATGCGATCACGGAGAGCCCGCCTATACCCACAGTTCAGAAGAGCCTATATATCCAGCCAGTCCCTAGCATTGCTGTTGCCAGTCATACGCCTGACGACATCGGACATTTTGCAGATGCAGTGGATATTCCCAGCGATCTGTTACAGGACGCCCATCCAGTGAATGACATCGATCGGCGCCAATGGCCCATGATACGGCACATTTTCCACCGTGATCGCCCCATTCCAGATATCTACAATTTCCCACTGACCCACCTCACCCGTCTACGCAGCTACGTGGAAGCCAGCTTCAAAGATCAAACTACGGCCTTCAAATTGAATGTTGCTTTCGGGTACATCTTACGTCACAAAAAGACGGACCAGTTACGGTATTATTATGCCAGTAATAACAGCCATGTGTTTGACCAACCGCTCACCATCATTAACCGGAGGTCACTAGAGACGATACTGGAGATATTGGACACCGTGGAACCCTTGAGATGGGCACATCGTCAACGCCCCAACATACAATGGGTCGTAGAGAAGGTCACCAATGCCACGTTCTTCCTTACCAAGCTGACCAATGCGTCACCCGCGCACTGATGAATACCATAAGATGCCGCACATAGTCTCTATGTCTACATGCTGATCGTTGACTTGAGCTCAATAAACACTTGTACATAATGTGTCGGTGCGTTAAATAATAAAACATGGTGTTTGATATTTCAATTTGTTTTGCTGTGAACATACTAAACATACCCAGGGCGGCTCCCCCAGCCTGGGTATGATGTAACATTGGGGATAATAAACTGTATAAACCTTGCTGAACTTGTTGTTATTCATGACAACCGCTTTCCGCTATACTTGGATGAAATATATACAGAATTCCCTGTCTGCGCATGCGCAGAATGGTGACAACGGCCGAGCCACTAGTCCAGTCCGATGCCCCTTCACCTAAGCTTCACTTGGATACCTCACTCGACCCCATTGGCCCATTAAGGGCTCCCCTAGCTCCAAAATGTCTAGCGGGATCCATACAGGGTCCAGTTTTCGACACTAGGTGACCACATCCCGACAAAAGGGCCAGTTTTCGACACCGGATGTGCCGCCATCTTGAACATACGTGCCGCCATCTTGGATATGTCCCATAATGCACCGGGTCAAAATACTCGCTTCTGATTGGACGAGAGCTCTGGGACGGATTTGTAATACTCGCTTCTGATTGGACGAGAGCTTCGCACACCCAACCCATCAGATGCCCCTTCACCTAAGCTTCACTTTGATACCTCACTCGACCCCATTGGTCCATTAGGGGCTCCCCTAGCTCCAAAACGTCTATGTCCATACACTTGGGCCACCGCGCATGCGCAGAATGCCACTAGTTCAACCCCACACCCACTCCTTCAGATGCCCCTTCACCTAAGCTTCACATGGATACCTCATACGACCCCACTGGACCATTATTGGCTTCGCTAGCTCCAACACGGCTATGTCCATACCCTTGGGCCACCGCGCATGCGCAGAATGACGCTAGTTCAAACACACTAGTCCAGTCAGATGCCCCTTCACCTATGCTTCACTTTGATACCTCACTCGACCCCACTGGACCAGTAGTAACTCCCCTAGCTCCAAAATGTCTATGTCCATACCCTTGGGCCACCGCGCATGCGCAGAATGCCACTAGTTCAATCCCACACCCAGCCCATCAGATGCCCCTTCACCTAAGCTTCACATGGATACCTCACTCGACCCCACTGGACCATTAGTAACTCCCCTAGCTCCAACACGGCTATTTCCATATCCTTGGGCCACACGAGCTGTCTCCCTTGCGTCAATGTGTGCAGATGGCGCTACGGTCGACGCCGTGATATGGAAAGGGCATCCCCACACCATCCTGGAGCTGCCATTTTGTTTGTTGTTTTCTTGCGGAGATACACGGGACAATAAACACTCGACCCTAGGGTGGTACAGATGCTAGACTGATCCTATTAACATGGTACAACACCAATAGATTATATTACTAGGACGTCAGCGAAATACTAGTACCCATCCTCCGCATGGCAGAACTGTACAACCCAGAACAAGTCTAGACATGCCTTGATCTCTCACTCGATGCCGCCATCTTAAACCCACCATCCATCCCACCACCCACCACCACAGCCGCCATCTTAAACCCACCATCCATCCCACCACCCACCACCACAGCCGCCATCTTAAACCCACCATCCATCCCACCACCCACCACCACAGCCGCCATCTTAAACCCACCATCCATCCCACCACCCACCACCACAGCCGCCATCTTAAACCCACCATCCATCCCACCACCCACCACCACAGCCGCCATCTTAAACCCACCATCCATCCCACCACCCATCACCACAGCCGCCATCTTAAACCCACCATCCATCCCACCACCCACCCACCGCCACGCATGCGCACACCGCCACAATACCGCCACATTTTTTGTGCTGTGACGTCACAAAAGGTTCTGCGCATGCGCAGTGAAGCGCTGTTGACTCGAAATGCTCGGTGTATACTACTCACCACCCGCTGACAACGATTTTGTATATACCTTTTGAACCATAGCAAAAGGCTTCCAGTAATACCGAATTATTGTAGTTTTTGAAACAGGCCTTTATGCCACACTCTAGCAAAGGGCTTTGATATGTCAAAGACTAGAAAGAGTACTTCTTTCTGTTCGTCAAGTGCCTTTGTCAAGTCAAAGTAAATATCAAGTAACTGTGTTTCAGTGGATTGCGATGGGAGAAAACCAGATTGGCTCGGTGTTATGTTGTGCCGTATGTAATTATAAATGTACTTGAACACGACCCTCTCCATGACTTTACTCAGACAACTTGATAGTGATTTGGGACGGTAGTTACAGACAAGATTTCGTTCACCTTGTTTATACAATGGTGACACATTAGCAACTTTCCATTCTGTCAGATAAGTCGATGTTTTCAATGAAACATTCCGGACTTAGGGGTCACGTCCAATCGATCGAGACGGTTTCTCGATAAACGAGTAAAACCGATAAATATCTCGTCTGGAAGGGTCCCGGTTTATCTCTATCGATTGTTGTCCCGGTTTGCTCCCGGTTTTCTCTCGACGCGCAAGACGCGAGAATGAGATCGAGATGTCATCAAATGAAAGTGCGAAGCATTCGGAAGGCGTGTGCTTGGTATAAATAGTCTATGTGACAGAGAGATTAATCTCGGCGAATACAAATGCATTTAAATGAATTAGACTGAACATGAATCATTTAATATGATTTTGTTATTCCGTCTAGAGATCTGTAGTCACATACTTGCTCAGACTGCGTAATTCTCTAAATGTTATTGAGAAAAAGAAAGAAACATCGCCAATTGAAAATTTATATTTATATTATTATTCAGTTATTCTGAACCTGTTTTTTCAGAATTTGAATCACTTTATAAGAAACGTCCAGGAAATGCGACTTGAAATAAATTATGCAAGCCTAGGATAAAATTCCATGTGTTCCTGGGATATCTTTATCGTCAGAGATTTCCCCGTATATTCAAAAATAAAGAGAGTTTTCGGACAAACAAAACGCGGCATCGTTTATAGTAAAATGTACGTAACCGTTGTTATAAAGTGTGAATCTGAATTGGGCAGTAACTATACTTCCATTATTTGGGTAATTTCCTAGGCACATATAATCAGCAATAAATAATAGAACGTGTCTAAGTAAATTATCAAGCTCCCGCCAACGGTGCATGCAGTTTCAGTTTTTTTCTTTCAAACAAAAATAACCCCTATCCCTTCGCTGTTGTTTCAAGCCGACGAGTTTTCACAGATCAACACCTCTAGTTCCGATTGCCAGTATTTCCGCTTTTCACTTTCAGGCAAGCTTCTGTCAGACATAAACTTTGGTGATATAATCTCCTTATTTAAACTATATCACAATACAGTAATTTAAAAAAAAATGGAATCTGCGATGAATTCTACCAAATTATTAAACACATTACACAACGGGGTGATTCACCAGACGAGCTCTAAGATAGCTTTCATTTTTCGGTTGAAACGTTTTTCTAAACAAAACAAAATATATAACAATAATTAACGCATGCTTCCAAACCATTATTATTCAGATCATAACCAATTGGTGTGTCATATATTCCTCGACGGATACCAGTCAGATCAATATTCAATTATCGATGTGAGAGGAGTTCACTAATTTATATCTTCATAATTTGTAGATAGATAAATGAAAGTTTTCGTTCAGTTGGATTCACGAAACATCGATTAAACGATGAATAGCATTGAAAACATCATAAAAAATCCGTTTTCTGAATTATATTTTGTACTCGTTATACGTAGGCGACGAGCGCCCCACTAATATGTAACCAGCGCAACACTCTAGTCACCTGAGAAAGTAAGATAGGCCAAATTAACGGCAACAAAACACTGACACTGACACTGACCGGTGTAGCAATAATGGTTGTCCCGCAGTACTGGTTGTCCGAAGGCAGTGGCAGTGGCAGTGGTTGTCCTGACTGAAACTGGGTGTCCCCCTCCGGGGGACACCCAGTTTCATGTACCAGTTGTCCACTCGATACATATTACTCTTGCACATGTTGTAATGTATTATATATTATATTTGCTCCCGGACAACTATTCATGGGGGACAATCTGTCTTATTACAACAGTGGCAATATTAGTTGTCCCCCATGACGTGCTGTCCATCGTACTATCATACGGTCTAGGTTACGGTATAAAGGGGACAAATTTTCAGTAGCTCGGCAGCTGTCCCAAGTGGTGCAGGGGAAAGAGACGCGGTAATATGGATGAGCGGCGTTCCAGTAAGTTGTGGGTTCGTGTCACATTATTTTTTTTTGCAGTACATCATCATATTTTCCATGCTAAGTGCTAAGTTTTTGACGGATCGTTTGTGGATTAATGACGCCAGGTGGACATTATATTTTCATGCTATATTTTTGTTACATATATTTTAATGTTCCTATTGCTTAGTTCTATTTTGCAAATATATTTGGCATATTATTCGTCAGTTTCTTCCGATCACAGTCAACAGTGTTTTTCTTAAACTGATGTACATTTTTATATACAACAACATATTTCGCTCTCAAAGTAATATACGTAGGCAAACGAACACAATTCTAATTTTGAAATAGACGCTGTGGGTATAGATGTTGCGGTATTTTGTCTTGCAAGGTGGTTGTTTCAGGTTAATCTGAGGGTGTTGAATCCGAATCTGCTTGTTCCCAGGTTAATTTTACACACTGAAACATCAGAACTGCTAATTAACCCTAATGATCAAGTCACTTGAGCATTTGGTGTCAATCTCTGCCAGGGTAGGAAGGCCGTCTTCCCCCCGCCCCCCCCCCCCCCCCCCCACCTTATATCATATCTTCCTAGCCTGTGCGAAACGACAATTTCTGCAAGAGATATTTAGCTTTTAAGAAGGAAATCATTAACGACTGCCTTCCCCCCACTTCCATCCCCTCTCCGCCACTCCCCATTACCGTGAATACCGATATGTTTAACCATTTCTGTTAGGAGGTGAAACTTGACAAGATAATTTAACAAACTTAACAACGGTCACTCTAATGGCGTCCCAGTGAAGTCATCTTCCCTGAAAGTAGTTTTAAATCTATAATATTTTTCTTACGCCTTGAGCTAGGGGCTGAAACCTGTGTGATGACGTCACTGTGACGTCATTTTCAAAAAAGGCATTTTTGTGTTTCATTTCTCCACAAACACTGCATGATAAATTAGTAAATCAAATAGTTTTAGCCCACTTTTCCTTTCAGAAAAGCAAAACGTTTTGAAGAACATCACTTTTCTGATACCCACATGGCCGCCATTTTGAATTTAACCATTATTCTCAGACTACCCAGGGGGTCATACAAATAGGCTCAAAAAGACCCCTATATGATAAGCTACAAAGTTACGGAGTGTCAGCTCTCAAGTATTTGTCTTTCCGGATAGAAGATAGAAAGTTTGGTGCGAGAGCCTTGATGCTTCACTCCTCCCCCCCCCCACTTGTTTTGCCCGGCCTTGTATGGTTAACTTCACCACTCATGTGAGACAATCATGGGTCTATTGAAAATGGCGACCATATCAGGTTTGACATTCCGGTTTTCTTATAAAGTGTTGCCTTTTTCTACATGGCATCGCCACACAGGATTTTTGGGGGGAAAATTGCATGAACTCAAAATTGAAAACATCTGATTGGAGAATTCGGCCCAAAAATTCAGATGCGAATTTGTGAAATTGAATGTGAAATTGAATGTGAATTTGAATGTGAATTTGATTACGTCTTTGTGACGTAATCAAAGAGACTGTTTCATATATAGTGTGCGCGCTTTCAGCTCCTAAGCCTAAGGGGTATTAAAACTATTTATACCGGTGAGTACCAAGAGAACAAGAGCGCTGAAACTTTCTGACTTTCCCGCGAATCTTATTGCCGTTATTTTGAGACTATTTGCATGATAGTATGTGCAAAGGGTCATGGGAAAATGACGGTCACGAAATATCCCCATAAAATTGTGCTTTCGGTCATTTCCGTTCATTTTTTCGTATTTTTCTTGCCTAAAAGAGCATAAAAGTAATTAATGTTGCCAAAACTAATTATTCTCTATCATATGAATTAGATTTTGATATAAAATATCGAAAAAAATTGAAAATCAGTCCAAAAAAATGAAGCGAAAAATGGCTTCCGAAAAGATGACGTCACTGTGACGTCATGATGACGACCATCTTGAATTGTTTAGCATTTCATTATAGAGTTTGACTCAAATATATAGTATGGAAAGTTTCAACCCTCTACCCCGGTCAACATATAATGAAAATAGATGGGGCTTTGGAATTCCCCCACCCTCCATCCTCAGGCGGGGACAACCTCCAAATCACCCAGACCTCATAGGGTTAAAACAATTCATTTATCGGCTACGCATACTATCATTGCCTTATTGGGCCACTTTACATGCTGAGGCCTGATACTGGACAACTATTCCCAGGTGACGGACAACCCTTAATACGACTTAGTTATAATCGCGACAAAACCTGGACAACCACTTCTATCGTCGGACAACGTATCCCCGGATGTAGTTGTCCATGGAAGGCATCGAGAAAGTGCCTCGATTAATTGGACGTGACCCCTTATATGGTCTGGACCAAGCGCTTTGGACGTATCTACATTAGAAATAATGTTGTCGACGTCTGCAGTATCTACAGTAATCATATCTAAGGTATTTTCCGTATAGATTGATAGAGGTGGCAACGGAGTGTTGGAATCATCAATTTTGGTAATATTAGCAAATAAACCGTTTACAATTTCGGCTTTCTCGCTGCATTCGTATGCAAAAGAGCCGTCCACTTTCTTAAGAGGTGGAACGTCGTTAAAATTACTGTTCGAATCTTTCAGGAATGATTTGCTGAGTTTCCATCACTGTTTAGAACCAAACTCGACCAGTCTCAATTTTCTGTGCTGTTTTGGTTTTAAATTCCTTTTTAGTAGAGCAAACGAGAGCATTTACCAAATTTCTCTGTTTTTTAAAACGTTCAATATCATTTGCAGAATTGGTAATTCTAGAATGCTTAAAAAATTTATCTCTGATTCTCATCTCATGTTTTATTTTGTTTGTCATCCATGGTTTATCGCCTGGATGAATGCAAATGTATTTGATGGGGATAGATTCTCTAGCTGCTCTCAAAATAGCTGATGTTATACAGTCACACCAAATATCCACGTTATTATCGTCTGACAGGGCTTCCCATTCGGCGTTTACAAGATGTTGTCTAAATATGTCCGAGTCGGCTTTTTCCTAATTCCAGATCAAACGTTTGAAGCTAGGCCTTTTCGGGATACGTGATTTTATGAGGATAAAAACTGGAGAATGGTCGCTACAAAAAGGTACAAGAACGCCGCTATCACAGACGAGTTGAGCCATATTACAAATGATTTGGTCTAAAAGAGTATTTGAAATGGGTCGAGTTGGTTCAGTTATTAGTTGATTACGTCCGAAGGAAGTTATTATGTCACGTAGGTGAAACTTGGAAGCACTCAGAAGATCATCGTTCAGGTCACCGATAATTACAATGTTTTTCCCAGGATTAGAATCCCGGACAACAACACTTCCCCTATTTTAGGGATAAAGTCCGTGTTCCGCTTTTCATATTTTTGGGACAAGTCCTCAATTTACATGCACCCACCCATGACTTGACTTGACGAGCGCTCCACTTTGTCACCTCACTCGACCCAATCGGTTGACTAGGGGCTCCTCTCGCCCCCAAAATGTCCCGAAGATTGGCGAAGATTGCCGGAGAATTTCCCCCGGCTCCCGCGTATTTGGGACTCTGTCCGCCGAGGGTTTTCCCCCGCGACCGCATCGCCGCCAGACCGCATCACCGCGGAGGAATACATCCCCCAAAGGTCACGTGACCGGAAGTCCCGGAACTATAGTGATCTTAACTCTTGATCACGTGATCTCCCCGTGACCTCCCCAAAAATGACGAAAGGTCAAGTTGTGCACGTTTAGGCGTAGCCTCTATACACAATTAGGCGCATTTCCACAGTTAGACGCGAATTTTCTACATGATTAGGCGCAACGCATAATTAGGCGCAAAATCATTTCCACATTTAGGCGCAGTTCCACAATTAGGAGCATATTTCTCACACGGATAGGCGCATTTCCACAATTAGGAGCAAATCTCCTACACGATTAGGCGCAGTTCCACAATTAGGAGCAATTTTTCTACACGATTAGGCGCAACGCAAAATTAGGCGCAAGATCGTTGAAATGATTAGGAGCAGTTACACGATTAGACGCAGCCTCCTTGCACGATTAGGCGCATTTACACAAATAGGCGCAAATTCCGTACACGATTAGGCGCAGTTCCACAATTAAGCGCAAATTTCGTACACGATTAGGCGCAGTTCCACCATTAACCGCAAATTTCCTACACGATTAGGCGCAACACGTTATTAGGCGCAATTTTGTTACACGATTTGGCGCTGACAGGATTAGGCGCAAATACACTATTAGGCCCCCTCTTACTTGCGGATAGTGTTAGAATTTCGGAATATAATTAATTCACTGGTGGCTCCTGTTACGTAGTCGGATATCTTAATCCCGTTTATAGAAATTCGATTCGAGTTATATCACACTGAACTCCATCGTTATTAATACAATTCGTAACCGATTATTTAATGTTTTCATTTGATGTCAAGTATTTTACGGTGGTCTTATTTCTGATGGACGCATGTGTTATTTTCATCAGTATATAAATGCTGGTATATATTACCCTTTTCTTGAGTTTCTGTCGGCAATGAATTAGTGCAACCGAAGTTTCACCATCAGTGAACTGATATTACATGTAGATAATATAAGCTTTTCAACGCAAACATGGGCTCCGATACTCCATGATGGCTCTGTTAACACTGTCGTGGATGCAAGCCAGAGGACTGTCTGAAGTACTGATGTTTGCATCCGGAGCCCTAATGTACCTGGAAATGGAGTAAAATGCCTACTCGCTCATTTCTCTGTGTCTTTTATCAACAGGAATGCCTGTTGAGCAATATCTATGATGTGGTTTGAATTACTAAAAGGTTCCGTGTAATATTATCTTAATCACCTATACACACTACTATGAGGGCATTTGAGATCACACCTTTCCTAATTTCAAAATAGCCGACAGATTTTATACTAATGGGTGTTACCGAATGAAATAAGAGATATATACTCCGGGCAATATTTTTCTTCCTGAAGGAGATCTGCTCATGATCTCGAGAGTGTATCATACATTTCTTCGGGACGAGAAGAGCAAATAGTAGAGACAGACATTTCGCAATTCTTCTGCAAAGCTATTAATTTACCGAGATACTATTGGGTAATTAGGCGCATAACGTGACTGGAAAAAATTCGCTCATGTAGACCAAATATCCCATCATAACGGATAGACAACTCTGAGAAACTGATCCTCCGAGTGTTGGAAACCGAAGGTGAAGTTTGCGATGGGCATGATGGGAGAGAGACGTGATTTCAAGTTATTTCTCGCCGATCCTCGGATTTCCTTATTCCTGGCATACCTGGTGACTATCGGTTCGGCTCGTCTGTGCTCCAGTGACGGGCAATTTTCTTGTCAAATACCTATAAGTTCCTCCCGTTTCATAATCCAGGATAGCCTCAATTTAACTCTACCAGCCGAAGCGTTCGCGAATACAAGCATATCAGATTTACAGCTGATCAACATCCAAGCGCGTGATATTGAATGCGATGTACTGACCAATCTGAAGAGAACGTTAACTCGCTTAGATGTATCAACGTTTGCTTTTCATGATGGACGAGTTTTTCCCAGCTGCATTCTGAACAGTGTTACCATGCTCCATACTTTTCACATCGAGAACTGTAACCTTAAACACCTGGAAGCCGACATTTTGCTGAGACCACTACTGCGAGACGTCAAAATCCGAAGATGTGGACTAGAATACTTTATTCCACCAATAGAGTTCCTGAATGGAACAAGTCTTTTATATCTGAATCTGGCAAACAACAATTTGACAGACAGAGTCTGGGATGTCCTTTCCAGGTGTATTAAGTTGATAGGAATCAGCCTTCCTTTTAACTCTCTCACTACCATACCAAGGTCTGCACTAGCAGATTTGGCCGACCTAGAGGATCTTGACCTAAGTAACAATAACATCGTGGTAGTGAATCCTTTTCTCTTTCCCGGTGTTGTATTGCGGCGTGTGTCTCTGGCCAACAATGACATATCCTCCATGGACAACGAAACTTTTTCTGGGAAGAAGATATGGGAGCTTCACCTATCACAGCCACAAAGTCTGCTATCACTTACAGATGTGCAGGTATCAGAGTTGAGGATGATGTCAGCTAACATCCCCCGCATCCCAGACGGAGCCTTTTATGGCATCTCGGGAATACGACGGCTTTCTTTGCCAGACAATCAACTCAACGAAACAAACTGGCTAAACCCTGTCTTGTGCAGCTCTATAAAGTATCTTGATATTTCGGCAAACATTTTTCAAATGTTTCCAGCCGGATATTTCTGCGAGAACATATTGTACAGCCGACCAATATATCTAAACCTCGATCTGAATAGACTAGAGATAGTCGACATGTCGCAGATCAGAATCTCGCATGCTTCTTTTAAACTCAACAATATATATATATATATATATATATATCACTCGTAATCAACCCGAACGCGGGTTCTCCCACCTCACTCGTAATCAACCCGAACGCGGGTTCTCCCACCTTTGCTGGACTTGATTTCACAGACAACGATTTGGCAGAAATACCACCAGTTTTATTTAGGGTTATGGGGCCAAAGTTTCTCGGCGCCTTGTATTTATCCCTAAACAGGCTTACAAATTTACCCACAATAGTTTTTGAGATAGATCAGATGAGATCGGGAGAGGAATTCCAGTCGTCGAACCTCTGGCTTTATTCAAATAATAACCGGTTATCAGCATTGAAAAAGTTAGATATACAGGTTTACGCCGATTCGCAAGACACTGATGATTCTAGGAAAGTTAAAGTGAAGTTGTCCCTCGTCAACAATAACATTTCTTCTTTTCCTCCTTGTGACGTTTTCATAGACGACGTTTACCATATAACAGATCTGCGACTGTCCTACAATAACATTCGTCACATGGTGTGGGATTCTTGTCGATATGACGTCATCTTGTCCTTCCTGGATCTGTCTTGTAACGGCATGGAGACGTTTACTGTGTCCTCATGGATTTCAAACTGGGGAGTAGATCACCTGTCACTGCGTGGGAATAGACTGACATTTCTGCAGAATGACTTCTTTTGTATTGTTACATTCGTATCTAGCCTCGATCTACAAGACAATAGACTGATTACATTGCCAGAACTATGTTTTCCTGCACCAACTGGTCGGTTCGACTCGGTCCTCTTATTGGGGAATCCACTGGAATGTTCCTGTAAAGTGATCTTTCTAATGGATTCCGTGGATGACAACATCACGTGCTCTCGTGTTGCAGTGGATGGTAAAACCCCGGTGCTTGGTAAGGAATTCTGGGCAGTGCATTGTATGCCTGTGACATCAGAAATGGAAACGCCAAATAATAGAGGCAATGGGGTTGATATAAATGTGGTTGGCAGCTCGAAATTTACATTCGCGACATCGTCCGTATTCTTAGGACTGTTGTTCTGCCGTCTTGGAACATAAAATATGATTTGCAGAGTGAAAACTTTAACCGGTATCATAATTTGTGAATCTTGGTCAATATTCAAACATGAAATATTGTTTTTAATAGAGCACTTTCTCCGCTGGTTTCAGACCATGGGATGCTCTGTAGATGACTATAAATATTAGGAGCTTGCATTTTGAATGTCATCTTTCGCGTTAGTATGTGAATAAAAGCGTCAGATCCCACATTCGATAGCCAGTGTCGTACAAACAGAAGCTCCTCGTCCACAATCAAAGATGTTTTCATTACTTGTGGCATCTACCGTTCATCCACTCAAAAGCTAAAGCTAAAATCACTAAGAGCATGTGGTCGCACACGTCATACGATGGATTGTAGAAATGGAAACGCCAATTAAGCGAGACAATAGAGTTGATATAAATGTGGTTAGCTCCACCGGGGGCTGTACTGCCTGGCTGATTAGTGTCCAGGATAATAGGAACTGCGAACACTCCCGTTTCCTGACACAATTAGCCACCGTCGTGATATGACTGAAAAAAATGTTGAAGATGATTTTAAAATGCTACTCGCTCACTCACTTGGTTAGCTCGAAATCTTCGTTCATGACATTGATGCGTTACTAGGGGTATACATATCACGCATAGTTGCGTTTGCTATATATCGTGTGAAATGTGACGATTTTATTCAATGTCACAAAACATTATTACAGAAACTTGGCTATACCAACAAACGCCTTCAACAAAAGTTTGTCAAATTTGGCGATACGCATGCAGATAGCAAAATACGATTTGTTTCTAATTCAGTTTAACACCGGGCTAGGGGAAATCATATTGATTAAGAATAATGATCAGCGACGGGTTTGATATTTTTGGAACATCATGATGTCTTGCTGGCATCATTGAATACTGTTGATCTCTTGTCTCTTGCAGACTTCAGACTATAAGCGTTTCTAACAATATGGATATCACAATTGAGGATTACAGTAAAATGTAGGAATAATGATAATCGAGTAATCGGGATATGGAATTCTCAGATAATGAAATAAACTTCTTGCAAGAGAGAAGCCTCCGACATTCGTCAATGGTGCCGGTAATGACCAGTAAATTTGTATTAAAATTAAGTCCTTATCTGGAGAGTACAGGTGTTGTATCTCAATCAGACTGTGCATATAGTAATATCAGATTACAAGCGCCTGATCCGTCATTCATAATTCAGCCGTCGTCCATTAAAGAATATCCGCGTCCATAATCCAAAGACCTATTCCATATTCCATATAACAGTATTAGCACCAAATTCAAAAAGACAATCATATTATACATAAACATAGACTAGTTGAGGCTAGATATCACTACGATCGTACTTTACTATCAGTCATTGACAGTCATCACTGTCGTGGAGAAACTTTAGTGATATAGGGACTTATGACGTAGCCTTGTTGAACCGGTTTGTTCTACCACCAGCGAAGAAATTGATAACTCCCCTCTCCATTCACTGTAAATAGGATGATATCATCCATACATAAGATTTGCTCAATCACGGAGGCGGAAAATTTGGTGACAGTGACATTAGATGATTTTATGGCATGTTGCTGAATAACGAGCTGCAACCAAACAGTCATTAAGGATCGAAATATTTATCCAAATTACTCTTGATACCGTATCAGTAGTATGTAATCTTAGGTCCCTATCACTCACCACATCAAGGTCACCAGTCACAACATGTTTGCATGGTGTATAGATAAATGTTTAGTTCGACGACTCACAATCACAACTATAGCCCCCCGACGTGCGAATAGTTACTTTTTCAAAATATTTCACCGCTTAGCTTCGGGACCCCGCCCATCGTGTTCTACGTGGTGAGAGGTGAAAAACAAGATACCACACCCCATATCGCAATGAACATGTGTGAATTGCCCAGTATGGACCTATCCACTGAGCCAGTGGGCATATGGGCCTATCCAGACCTCCGTGAACGTTTCGAAAAATTTCACCGCTTAGCTCCGAGACCCTTTCCATCGTGTTTTACGTGGTGAGACGAAGAAAACAAGACCCCACAACCCATAGTAAAATCCACAAAAAGAAATGACCACCCCCATACCCCATACAGGCATTTCCCCGTATAGATGCAAATGTGCGAATCAGGCCCTATTTTAGGGGGTAAATTCCGTGTTCCGCATTTTATATTTTCGGGACAAATCCTCAATTTACATACACCCACTACCCACCCTGCCTCTGCCGGCAGGCCCCGATAAGCCGGAGACCGATATTAGCCCTTTTGGACATGGTTGATAGGGGTTTTCCCCTATTGTAAGGGTAAAGTCCGTGTTCCGCTTTTTATATTTTTGGGACAAATCCTAATTTTACATGCACCCACCCTACCTCTCTCAACAGGCCCCGATAAGCCGGAGACCGATATTAGGCCTTTTGGACATGGTTGATAGGGGTTTTCATTTTAGGGGTAACGTCCGTGTTCCGCTTATTAAGTTTTCGGGACATATCCTAATTTTACATACACCCATCCATGAATTGATCGCCCTGGAGGAGCGCTTCACTTTAACACCTCACTCGACCCAATCGGTCAACTAGGGGCCCCTCTCGCCCCTGAAGATTGCCGAACATTCCCGATGATTCTCACGAAAACCCGCGTATTTGGGACTACTTTCTGTCCGCGGAGGCTTTTTCTCGCGATCGCATCACCGCCGACCGCATCACCGCGGAGGAATACATCCCCAAAGGTCACGTGACCGGAAGTGACGCCACACACTTGCGCAGATCACCTGCGCGCACAGACCTGCTCACTGCCGGGGGGGGTTTCTGCGCATGCGCAGTGAGGAGCCAAAGGGCCAATATCCACATTACATTGTAGGGGTAAAGTCCGTATTCCGCTTTATATATTTTCGGGACAAATCCTAATTTTACATGCACCCACTCCCCCACCCTACCTCTCTCAGCAGGCCCCGATAAGCCGGAGACCGATATTATCCCTATTTGACATGGTTTATAGGGGTTTCCCCCTATTGTAGGGGTAAAGTCCGTATTCCGCTTTTTATATAGTTCGGGACAAATTCTAATTTTACATTCACCCACCCTGCCTCTCTCAGCAGGCCCCGGTAAGCCGGGGACCGATATTAGCCCTTTTGGACATGGTTGATAGGGGTTTTCCCCTATTTTAGGGGAAAAGTCCGTGTTCCGCTTTTTATATTTTCGGGACAAATCCGAATTTTACATACACCCATCCATGCCTTGATCGCCCTGGAGGAGCGCTTCACTTTGACACCTCACTCGACCCAATCGGTCCACTAGGGGCCCCTCTCGCCCCTGAAGATTGCCGAACATTCCCGATGACTCTCACGAAAACCCGCGAATTTGGGACTACGTTTTGTCCGCGGAGACTTTTTCCCGCCACCGCATCACCGCCGACCGTATCACCGATGAGGAACACATCCCCCAAAGGCCACGTGACCAGAAGTGACGTCACACACTTGCGCAGAACACCGGCGCACACATGCCTGCCCACTTCCGTTTTTCTGCGCATGCGCAGTGAGGAGTCAAAGGACCAATATCCACATTACATACTATTCGTATCCAGTCGGTTTTACCATTTTTAGGATCTTAGGACGAAATAAGCACATGATTTCTGTTGAATCTTTTCCATACAACCCGCAAAATCAAAGAACATCCCTCCCGAAGGTCACTTTTCCCTAGAACCCCAAATCCCTCGAGATACAAAATTTCAACTTCTAAATTACAGTTCAATTTACTTCTCGACTATAGCATATGATCTCTCAAGGTACATCTCCAATTAATGAAATGGACAATGTAGGGAATTTCTGGAAGATTGTTCTCATAATATATCAGTTGAGAAACAAATGGGACTTTTTTTCAACATGGGGTCGATAACATACTATTGAGATGAACTGTCGTGCAAATGGGTAAAAGTTGGGGGTGTTTATAAAATGGTGTTGAAATGTCAGAGAAAATGTGTGAAAATGAGACACAAGTAATTTTGTACTGTAACTTGGGTTCGATATAATATACATTTGAGATGTAATGTGACAGTGAGAATGGGCGATGTAGGAAATTGTGAAAGATGTGGTATAATATTTGTACGATTGATCAGTTAAGATGTATGTGCACGTCACTAGAAGTATGAATGTATTTGAGCATTGAACTTGGAAGTTTATTGCTACAGGAAGAAAATCCTCATACTCTCTTTTTTTTGGTCCTCAAATCGTGCGCTATAGCGGCTTGATGATGGTTCATTGTTCTGTGCTGAAACAAAATTGTTGATCGAATTTCCGACCCAATTTCTTCCTTCATCGTTTGATTGGTTACCGGCTCTGACTAAATGTTTTGATTATATAGACAGCCTTCACGTTGCTCTAAGTAATCCTTATTTGATTACCCATCTGATAGCTCCTCTCCATGTTACCGATTACAGAAGTACGATGTGTTCATCTCTGCGACAGATCTGACGTTCAATACGCAACCGTCGTCCAATGATTGAAATACCTATCATTATACACACGCCGAGATCGAAACAAGCATCAAAGATACAGGAACAAAGGCTGGTGTCTTACAAGAGAGAAGCGGTCAACAGTTTTCAATGATGTCAGGAAGACACCATGATGTTCATATCGTTATATGTATGTTATATTAGCATACTTCAATCCATATGAATCTCCACATAGTTTACATCTGTTTGGTAAGGAATTATGGGTAGAGCATTGTATGACTGTGATACAATCTTCTTGCATTTACCGAGATTACCCCATGTTGAGGCATTTACTTCATCAGACGTCCACGAAACATTAACATCAAATGAGTTGCTTGAGCTGATCGGTCATCACAGCTCCCGAGCTAGCGTATCTAATTCCGCTTAAGCCGGTGCCGGTGCTAAGGACCTTATGGATACTTCATAGTCTCCATATGAACATCTGTAATGAAAGCGCGGCAGAGACACTTAGGCTACGTCCGAGAATCCGCCATTGCTTTTTATTGACTAGACGTCGTCAATTTATCTCACCTCTTGCATATCGCTCCAATTTACCTGTATATGGTATATTAGTACGGCGTATCACGTTGGGCACACCGATTCTCGTCAGAGTTAAGTAAAGTTCAGCAACGTTGAGCTCGGTCAATACTTGAATGGGTGACCGGGTGCTGTACGACTGGGCTGATCAGTCCAGGATAATGGGTACTGTAGACACTTCCGTGTTCTGGCACATGTAGGCACTGTCGTGATATGAATGAAAAATGTTGAAAACGACGTTAAATCCTACTCACTCACCTTTCCCGTAGAATCATATTGTAGCTTTTTAGTCGCCAGACATCGTCAATTTTCCCCACCTCTTGCATATTATACTCCAACGAGGAATAGAACATCTGGATAAGAGAGACAATGGGGTTGGAATAAATCTTTTGGCAGCTCGAAATCTTCGCCCATGACGTAATGCGTTTACCTAAGACTCTTGTTCTGCTGTCAGACCCGACATTTAGTAGCTGGCCGTCGTACACAAATAATCTCCCTGTTCAAATTGGAATATATTTTTCAGACCACAATATCAGCGCAAATCTTCAAGCGGGCATGACCCAATAAACAATAAAGCTAATTTCTTGCAAGAGAGAACTCGCCAACATTGTTCAATCTATCTCATCAGATCGATATACAAGAGATGTGAAACATTGACGACGTTTGGCAACTAAAAAAACAATCATATGACTCCACGGGAAAGCTTCCCGCGGAACCTCACATTCAGACCCGAGGATACGGTGGATTCTCGGACATAACCTTGTAGTTGTTCATGTGGAGACTATGTAGTATTCAAATTCCTAGTACCGGCTTAAGCGGAATTAGACACGCAAGCTCGGGTAGGGAGTTAAGGCGTTGAAATGGGCGTTATGGCATTGAAACGACCATTGAGACGATCGTTAAGGCGTAACGATGGGTGGTAAGTCGAAACGACGGGTGCCACTGAATTTCGATGAATTAGTGTCCATTCCATGGGTTATATGGAATCATAAGAGCATCTGGGCTAGGATGTTGAAGAGTTAGCTTAGGCGTTAGCATAAGTTTATGATGTGGCACCATAAGACTTCCCGAATAAACATCGAAGGTTCGACCAACCGCACCGAAAATGCCCTGTCTCTACTACTCGCTGCGTTCACATGCGCGTATCACCCCCGTCTGATTCTACACCGCGAATGCATCTAGTCGATACCTTGCAAGACCCATTTGAACCACCATTGATTCGCCTATACCCCCCCCCCCCCCCCAAACGCCCACCACTGGATGAATTTACCGGCGAAAGTCAACCGACGCCCCAGAGACGTCTTCCATCGTACTCTATACAGCGTCAGCGTCGATTAAATACACACAATCTATACCTTGCTCAACAAAAATAATTGACCACAACTGTCCCAAAACTCTCAACCAAAACTATTATTTCCGGTAAATACCATATTGACTGACTCTATTACACGTCTACCAAATCGATCAAATACCCACACTCAAAACGTTACTTTAAAAGCAAATCCTAAAGATTTCACCCCATGGGGGTGCCCAGTTGCCATTATGCTAGACGTAGTGCAAATGATCAGAGCGGGAACCAGTCTTCTGCCAAACACACACTTTGATGAAGTATCACCCTTCACCAAAACATGTTGAGACTTTTTTGCCCCCGAATTGATGACGTCACGGGAATGTCCAGATATAACAAGCTCCAACTTTTCCTGATATGTTCATTTAGAATGTGAATCGACCTATTTTTGGCTGTTGATCTCTGTGACGTTACAGTCATGTGACCAGCAGTGATCATTGAGGGTGCACTCCAGAGATTCTTCCATTCGGCATGGAATAGACTATGGGTCCGTTTTTCGGCCACCAGTTGTCGTAAAACCTTCAACCCAAATCACTTATATGTATATATTTTCTAAAAGAGCATGATGAAACTATTATTTTAAGATATAACACTGCTATGTTATAGAAAAATTAAACTCGAACATACTCATCCATGCTTGCTTCATTTTTCCTAGAAAACCCCTTAAAAATGTCGAAAAATGGTCAAATTCGGCTCAATTTCCAGAAAAATCTGTAAGAGCGATTTCAATTAAACTTCTTACTCACGTTCCCTGGTCCGGTCTCAACTTAAAAGTGGGTGTCAACCTGCCCGTTTTTTGTCAGATTTTCTTCCCGTAAATGAGTCCCGATTTTTAGGCACACCCAAGGGGCATAACTGAGGCAGGTCAAACTTTACTGGCTAGAGGCTCCTAAAAAATCCTACACATAATCTCTGCCAGAAGACCAGAAATTTCGCGATTTTTTTCCGCCTTCGTTGCACCGATTAATGGAAAGCCTTTGGTACCACTGGCAAGTATGGTATTTGTTCTATTCAGCTACAAACTTTATTTCGATTCACTGCTCGATAACATGCCTCGCCGGGGGACTATTTGCGGGGCATGAGCACTGCATTCAGCAGGCAGAGAAAACAGCGAAATGGGGACCTCTTGTGTAGAGGCGCGCACAGCTTAAAATTTTGACGGATAATGTTTGACAAGAACTTGGTCACCTTGTAGCGCTTGAAATAAACTACTTCGTGCCGAAAGATGAAAGTCTAAATCCAATTAGGGAATCAGCGAGGTACAATTGTGTTAATACTGCCGAACGTGTAAATTATTTAGGAGTCTGTAGCCTACTCCATGATCCCGATCAGCGTGTAGACGAAGCCAGCACTCGATTTGTACGTACTCGTTTGCAGCGTTGATAATAGTAGTAGGTAGAACACGGATCCGGGCCCCTTTTCCAGGGAGGTAACTCTTGCATCCACCAGGGGGCGCTGTGCCGTATGACGTCATTTCCGGTCTGGGTGAATGGAGCGTGACCTCTGTATGACGTCACTTCCGGTTTGGGTGAATGGGGCGTGACTTGTGAGGATGATAGGAGATGTACAGACCTGTCTGTGGGGCTGTCGTTCATCTCCGTGTCTTTTCGGTGAGAGGAGCATGTACTGGGGTTTTTCCCCACAATGTCGTTCACTTCCGTATTTCTTTGGTCAGGTCCGTGGGAGCTTGTACTGGGTTTTTCCCACAATGTCGTTCACCTTCGTGTCTTTTCGGTGAGGTCCGTGAAGATGTGGCGGGAGGTACCGAGAGATGTGACGGCGGTGAGCGAAAAGACACGGAGATGACCGAAGAGGCACGGTGAGTTCGTTGAGGTCCGTGAAGATGTTCCGGAGGTGACCGAAAAGACCCGGAGGTGACCGGAGAGTGCCGGAGTTGACCGAAAATACCCGAATGTGATCCCCGAAGAGTGCCGGAGGTGACCGAACAGACCCGGAGGTGACCGAAGACACACGGAGGTGACCGAAAAGACCAGGAGGTGATCACCGGAAAGTGCCGGAGGTGACCGAAAAGACCCGGAGAATACCGAAAAGACACACGGAGAATACCGAAAACACCCGAATGTCACGAAAAAACGTATAAAAGGGGAAATTTTTAGGGACTTGGTGGATTCATCGGACTGCCAAACGGAGCTATCTCACCTGCCTGCCTGCCTGCCTGACCAGCCTGCCTGACCAGCCTGAACAACTCTGACGAGAGGAGCTACTTACCGGGGCTTCACTGCAGCATGAGACGTGGAGAAGATTTTCCAGGGGACCCAGCAGCACCTCCGGCTGAAGTCTTGCCCCAAGACGAGCGTGTGAGTGAAATTTATCGACGTCACTGGACCACCATACGCCATTGTTTTCACCGTCACCGTCGTCTATTGGACTTGTATAACTTTCGACTGCAGGACCTCACGTATCTTTCTACTTACGCCGAGAACATTTTCACAGACCAGGTGACAACGTTCAAGTTGAATATGACATTCGGCTACATCTTACGGCACAAAGAGACGGACCAGTTGCGGTATTATTACCCCAGCAATAATACCTATGTGTTTGACCAGCCCTTCACGGTGACGGATGCAATTTCTCTGGAGTCACTCATCGACCAACTGACTACCTTGGACCCATTGGAATGGGCCCGGTTGCAACGCCCCAATACCAAATGGCTTGTAGAAATGGTGACCAACGTCACATTTTTCGTCACCAAAATGAGAGATCATCCTATCGGTGCTCCTGTTATACTGCCACATTGGTTGCTTCATCGAAACGGACTGTATGCATTAACGGGAGGGAGAAATGGTCCCTACAAAGACCGGAAATGTCTGTTTCGGTGTTTGGCCGTGCATTTGGACGAGTGTAATTCCAAGCGTTGTGAGAAAGTGGCCAATGGCTATTGGAGACAGTATTTTACAGGAGCAAGACATGGATGAGCGGCAGTTCCGTGGAGTCCCGTTCAAGTATTTGGATGTCGTGGAAACTTACATCGACACGAGAAGAGTTGTGACAACAGTGTGAAGCGAACATTTCCTGGTGGTGTGTATCATAATACGCCTACTATTTTCGAGGAACTGGCCGATGAGGGTCTTATCATACCGGAGGAGGACCGTTATTTTCCCTACCGGGCGTGTTACGATTTCGAGGCCCTGTTGGAACCCATGGACATGTTCTCAGCGAAAATGCAGTGGACGCAGCGCCATATTCCCCTGAGTGTGAGCATTTCCACCAATGTACCCGGCTATGACGCTGCGCCCGTCTGTTTCGTGTCCACCGGGGATTCCCATGAGTTGATTACCCACATGATGGAGTATTTAGAGGAAGTCAGTGCGGCCAGTACGGAATTGCTGGTGTCCAAGTTCCAGGACGTATTGGACCAACTGGACGATCGGATTCCTATACCCGGTGTATCGTTTAGTGACGATGAAGAGTCAGAGTCCGAGTCGGAGTCGGAGCCTGAACCCATTCAGTCGCAGGATGTCCCTTTACCTAAACCGTATGCGGAGAAATTGAAAGCCCGCTTCCTACAATACCTAGGCCAGTTACCTGTGCTCGGTTTCAACTCGGGGCAATACGACTTGAACATGGTGAAGGAATTTCTCTACTCTTACTTGGCCCAGGCTAATACCATCAAGTCCGTCATCAAGAAGATCAATAATCATATGGCCCTCACTACCACGTTACTCCATTTCCTGGGTGTACGGAACTACTTAGCTTCCAATTATAGCTATGATCAGTGGGTGAAGGCGTATGACTGTGCACACACCAAAGGGAGGTTCCCTTACATGTATATATCGACGCTCGACCGCTTGGAGGAAACACAGTTGCCACCCCGGGATGCGTTCTTTGAAAATTTGAAGCAAGTGGAATGTCCGGAAGACACGTACCGGGAACTACAGCAGGTATGGAACGACCAACATATGCAGACCTTGCGAGATTTCCTGATATGGTATAATAACTTAGATGTGGTTCCTTTCCTCGAAGCGGCCGAGAAAATGGTTCACCTCTTTCGTCGTGAGATGCGCGTCGACATCTTCAAGGAGTGCTTGAGTTTACCGGGTCTGGCGCTTCGCCATCTCTTTCAAGATTGTCCTACATACTTCTCGCTGATACAGCAAAAAGACGCGGACATGTATCATTGTTTAAAGCAGAATATTGTCGGCGGACCTAGCCTTATTTTCCACCGTTATCACGAGAAGGACGTCACTACTCTCCCCGGTGGGAAACCCTGTGCTAAGATCATTGGATTCGATGCCAATGCCTTGCACCTGTGGTCTCTTGCCCAGCCCATGCCCAGCGGTCATTATATGCGCTGGTTGGCGGAAGGCCAGTATTTCACCCCGCAACGTACCCCCTACAAATATCTGGCTGACCAGTGGTTGGATTGGGAAGCCTATCGACGGGGAATTTATATACGCCATCAGACCAACGCCACAGAGAAGCGCATAGGAGATCGTCGACTCCCCGTCGATGGGTTTGCCCTTGTGGGTAGAACACCGACCGTATTCCAGTTTTATGGATGCTATTGGCACGGCCACGAATGCCATTTCAGCGCTGGACGCTTCAACCAACGACGTGGAAAAACACCGGAAAAATTGCGGGAAGAAGTGCAGGAGAACGGCGATTACATCAAAGAGAGAGGATACCACCTCATCGAAATGTGGGAGTGTGAATTTCACACCATGTGCCAGGCCCTCCCACATTTACGCCGTTTCCTAAAAGAGCGCGAGTACCCGCTCAGTCGTCGGCGACTCCTGAGTCTGCCACAGATGTTCGACGCCATTCGTTCCGGGGACCTCTACGGCTTTGTCGAATGTGATCTGCATGTTCCCGACACTCTCAAGCCACTCTTCGCCCAGTGCCCTCCCATCTTTAAGAACACACTGGTGGGTCGGGATGACATTGGAGACACCATGGGTGCCTATGCTGAGCAACACGAGTGTTTGCCTCGACCTCCACGGATGTTGATTGGTAGTATGTGAGCAGAAAAAATCTTGCTGGGCACTCCTCTGCTACAGTGGTACATCAGCCACGGTCTGGAAGTCACGCGCGTATACCAAGTCTTACAGTACGTACCCAGCTCCTGTTTTGCGGGGAATGCCGACATCGTGACGTCTGCCGGTCGTCAAGGTGATCAAGATCCGAGTAAGGCCATCATCGGTGAATCGTGGAAATTGACAGGCAATGGCTATTATGGCAAAACGGTCACGAACCAAGATAAGCACGTGAACGTGAACATCTGTACCACCCCACAAGCCCGCAAAAAGGTCAATTCTCCTCTGTTTCTGTCCGTGGAGATCATCGATGACGACACGTATGAAATCACTTTAGCCAAGAAGACTATCCGTTAAAACCTGCCCCTCCAGATTGGATGTATGGTATACCAGGTGGCCAAGCTGAGGATGCTCCAGTTTTTATATGATTTCATGGGTGTGTATTTCGATCCATCCGATTGGCAACACATGGAGATGGACACGGACTCTGCCTATATGGCCGTCTCTAATGCGGATTGGGAGTCCCTCGTCAAGCCTGAAGTACGTGCACAGTATGAGGCGGAACGGGACCAGAGGCTACCTCGACGTGACCATTACCAGTACGACAAGCGGACGCCGGGCCTCTTCAAGTTGGAGTGGAGTGGAGATGCCATGATGGCTCTCTCCTCGAAGACGTATTACTGTTACGGTGGAGACCAAAATAAGTTTAGCTGCAAAGGGGTGAACCGGCGCGATCCCAACATCGACAAAGCCTTGTACCTGAACGTGCTGCAGAGCCAGGCCAGTGCAAGTGGCACTAACAGAGGATTTCGGGTGGTGGACCACCAGATGCGGACGTACATCCAGCAACGAGACGCCTTCACCTTCTTTTACCCGAAACGGAAAGTCCTTCCCGATGGCATCAGTACTACTTACCTGGACTTGTGAAAAATTTCGAACTACTTCTCATGATACACGAGTTAAAAACTGTAAAGTCAGGATGGCTGAGTGGTCTAAGGCGCTAGGTCTGCGAAATGCAGAACGTAGGTTCGAATCCTACTCCTGACAGGTTTTTTGTACATACCACCTGTATTGTTGACATTCTTTTGTACATATTCTATACATTCTTGTTCACTTGAATAAAAAAAGTCAAACACATCACTTGTGTTTTTATGAATTTTTTATCGAACATCAATGAACGTCAGAACAACAACGTCATAACAAAAAACAATATCACTGCGCAGTGCATTGAATCAATTAAGTCAACCAGAGAAATGGGGCATGCACATTAAAACGAGAGGCAGTCCAGTCGTATACGAGTACATCACGGTCTTCGGCTTGACAATAATCATCAAACATTTGTATGATCGTTTGCATAGAATGTCCTCTACTCCGATGAGTGAGATAAAACACACAGTACTGTCCGCATACACTACTCAAGGATCCTTGTAATCTTTTAGTATTGCAACGCCACAGTAGATACGTCCATGAACTTCACCAAATCGGGATGCAGGGGTGCAAGTCCGTAGGAATCAAAGTATTCGCCTTGGCCCAGGGTGTCCACGTACACAGCCACCCAATGTTCACCGGGTCGAGTACCAGGGTCTGTATTCAGGATGTAGGCTGCCGGGGTGGTTGGGATGGTGGGAAACACATTGCGTGGAAACACACCTCGAAAGGGTACCCGAGAATCTCGCTGGAGTATGCCCATCAGCTGCTCTGTATCCATGACTCTAGCTGGCGTAGTCACACAGGACGTTTCTTTGCTGATCCACGGTGATGACGTTATCAAACTCGGCGCAGCAAATCACGTTAATGGTATGGGGTAGAGCTACCGAGAAACGCAGTTCCAGCCGTAAGTTTCCTTTCTTGAGCAAGGTCAGTTGATGATCGTGTTCCAAGGTTGGGGTGAGGTCGTAGGCGAACAAAGTGTACCCACGGCTAAAGTCTCGTCGAGTGATGGTATTTCCTTCGTCCTGATTGTTTTGTCCTGTGGCTGTAAACAGGTTCAGGTAGCTCCGCACATAGTGATGGTTACCAAAATCCGGTTGTAACGGACGGGCTGGGATTTGATGGCCGGTCACGTGCAGTGCCAAAAAGTTGATGTTGAAATGCTGAAAGTGGAACGGATTCTCATCCCACCGTCCATTGAAACTGGTGTTGGTGACACACGCCAGGGTAAGACGTTTAGCGAGATCCCCTAGAAATAAATTTTCACGGTTGGCCATCATCGTACCTGCTGGCTCAGAGAATACCTTGGCCTGTACGCGTCGGATGGGGTACAGGGCTGGTTTTTTCAATAAGGCTTCCATGTGATTCACCAACACAACCTGTTGCAAATCCACCGTACGGACAAACAGGGCTGCATCGTCTATGATGATCTTGTAATTGGGGGCATCTCCACCGGCCATCAAGGCGAAAGTGGGTGGGGAACGGATCAACTTGATCTTGATGGATACACCGTTCATCATGTAGCGGTCTTGCAAGAACAGATCGGCGTGCAGTCGTCCCATCATATCGACGGACCGGCTACCGGTTGTAAACTGCCTGCGATGGCCGAACCCATTATTGGCAATGGTCAAGGCATCCATGGATCCGGCTGCATCCCTGTAGTACAGCGAGGCTTGCAAGTGTGTTTTTTTGGCATCTTCTCCGTACGACAACAGCGTCTCGATGTAGGCTCGATACGGGTACGTATTGGTGGAGGTACTGATGAGTTTATCGTTCAGACTGATATCCACCTGTTGGAACAAGGAGTGCAGCCAAAGATTCACCGGCGCTACCACCGCATCGTTCCCGATGGGGTCCCCGGCTCCGTCCACTATTTTGGCTTTCACGTACAAGTACGTGTGGGCTAAATCCAGGTAGGCCGTATCTTTGTTTTCAATGGTAAATTCCAGTGGTCCCGTGCCCGTCAGGCTAGCCAGGGGTCGATGTTCTACCCAACGGCCTTCGGCGACACTGGTCTGTGTGGGTGGAATAGTCCACAAATCCAATTCACTGTTGGTAGACGGACACGACCCGGAGTGAATGAACGCCATTATGCGGATATGTCTCTCTTACCCTTTTTCTTCTTCCGGGGTGTGCATCGTCGGTGTGTCGGTCGTCGGATGACTCTTCACTGTGCCCGTGGTTGTCTTTTAAGGGCTTTGGCGATCAAGACGCTGCCTGCTTCTTGGGCCTGTCGTTTCAAGGCTTGTCGGGGTGCCGTGCCTCCCAAGACATCACCGGCCACGCGCAGTCCACTGCGTACCGCTTGTTTACCCACCGCTTTTACTCCCCGTGTCACCAAGGGCAAGAACGTTTTGACGATGCTGCCCAGTATGTTACCCAACTCGTGACCTCGTTGCATGCGTGCACCGCTAAAGATGGGCAAGCTACCTCCCGTTTGTTTCTTGTAGTAGTCGGCATAGCTGGCCGTATGGCACTAGTAAGGCACGTACATTATACGAAGTGAGGAGAACGTACTTTTCGGAAATGAAGTGTCAGCACCACTTTCCCTCGTTCGATTGCGACCGGGCGCCCTGTGTCATCTCTTATATCCACCGTGATCGTGTTGATATCGGTATGTCGTACGGGCAGGTAGAGTATGTGGTTGAAACTCTGGGTGACTTGATCGCCATACTTCTTTTTAATGGGCACCACCCGTAACAGCGGTGTGTTCACATTGCCCACAATATGGCTGTCCACTGCGTCCTAGTAGACGTAGAGTCCGTACATACCCACTTTCATATCCATCACAACGTCACCGTTGTCGGTGGTGGGACCCGCGTAGATGTCGTAAGGGAGACCTAACATTTGCTGTAGCCTAGGACTGAGTTCCACACCCACGTTGGGGCTGAGCAGGATACAGGCCTTGTCGTTGTGTGCGTTGACATCGAAGAAGACGTGATTCTTGAAGGGATATGCTTTCAGGGTCTTGAACTATTCGTCACCTTCCGTATAGACTTGTAATTCAACAATGTGGTCAGACCCTCTATGAACGCCTTGGGGGTATCGTATTGGCCTTCGGGGAGAGTCAGTCGGTTTATTTTGCCTTCGTAGGTCACCTCGTATCATACTTCTTTGCCTCGCACGTTGTACCACGAGTAAGGGTATTGGATATCCACCAGTGCACATTCCCACCGTCCAGGTAAATGCAACGGTTGCGGTAATTGGGTCACGTACTTGGCCAAGTTGTTGTCAGGAAACACATCGAGCGAGTTGTTACTGGGCAACGTGAGGTAAAACATGACGACTGAACTTTCTTGCTCCTGCACCTGGCTTTAATAGGGCTCCCAGGCCTTGGGCGGATGACCTCGGCGTCGTGATCGTCGCGGTGATTTAGATCTTGGTGGTTGCAGGGGGTGGCGTGGTAAAAGGGGTGAAAAAGTAGGTGCCCGTCGTTGTGGTGTTTTGGGGGGTGACTCCGGTTCCCAAGAAGAGTGTGGTGGTGGTGGTGGTCTACTCGGCGATTGCTGGGTCCGCCGCATAAAGGCCCAACGGTTAGGATTCCCCGCCAATTCTTGAGGGGTGTGTGTGTCTTTCAACCCCTGAGCAAAGGCTTCCCAGCCCGGTGGATTAGAGTGTTTGCGAGAGCGTACCGTATCGTTGATCAAATCGGTGATATGAGACCCCGGCACCACTCGGTTTCGAATAAGCAGTTTCACCCGGTCCAACAATAAACGAGCCTTGGTCTTGAATGCCTTAGGGACACTGGCCAATACTTCCTCTTCCAGCTGAGGTGATGATGGTGGTGTGGGTGCTGGCGCTGCTGGTAGTGGTACTGGTGGTGTACTACCCCTATATTGATCCATAAACGTCTGGTACCGGTTCAGCGTCTGATGGTAGAGTTGAATTTTCTCGTGATCTCGTTTCTCGTGATCGACGTTGGAGTATACTATTCATCTCTTCGTCGAGAGACTGGAGTTGTTGCACCGTGGCAGGCACGGGATAGGGTGATTGCAAACTCTGTAACAGTCGAGGTTCGACCAGCATCATTTTTTTCGTATGTTCCATGACGTTAGCGTCCCAAGATGGATCCTACTAACGGTCACAGTACGGAAGCGGCTAAGGGTGCAAGGAGTGCCCCGAGAAATCCACCTCGCTGTAACACCTGTTTCTTTTTCTTTAAACTACCCGTCTTCTTCACCAGCGTTCGGAGACCCGTCTTGTGCCGTTGCAATTTCCCTTTCTGCAGGGGACTGAGAGGAACATTCCCGTTTAACACATTATGAGCGACTTCACACAAACACCGTACCAATTCTGGGTCCGCGCCGCGCACCGGGGCCCGGCCCACCTCCGATGGCGCGCTGTGTAATACGCGGAGGGCCGGCGCGTGCTTCCGTATGCGTGTAGACATGATGAGGAAGTGAATACTAGAGGGTTGTGTCTTCTTCTTTTATTTGGGTGTGTACACAGTCTGGAACTCTCCGGGAAAAATGTGGGTCCGCAATCGAAGTGCCGAGGGTGTCTCTTGTTTCATGTCGATGAGCAGATATCCGTGGGCCCCTTGGATGGCATCTTCAAAGGCTTCCCGCACAAAGGCCGTGTTTTTAGGGTACATCTGTTTCGCCAGGTGCATAATTTGTGATGCGTCTCTGGGGTTTTTGAACAAGACCACATACTGAGCATTCAAACTGATGTTCCTGTTCTCTTTGTTCTTACAGAAGAGATTCTGGACGATGTAGATGATGCTCAACCGACGATGATGGCTCCCTTTAGTAAAAAGCCGGGTGACTCGACTGTCCGTTTCGGTCATCAGATCGTCTACCACGACCAACGTGTCTTCTGCGGTATCCCCTGGGGGTAATCCTTCCACCAAGGTGAGTCCAGGGATGCGTGCCAATTCCTCGTACGCAGGCTGCCAAGCTCCATAACACCAGAGGATGCGAGCCACGGGTGGTGAAATGAGGGCTGACCCGTGTTGGATGAGGCGTTGAACGAAGTGTGTTTTTCCCGACCCGGTCGGTCCAGCTCGTTATTTGGTGATTTGCGCCCAGCGTTCAGAGGCCCACCACCGTTGTCGTGGATCCCACCGGGGGTCGTAGTCGTGCGGGTACCGTTGCCGTGGTAAACGTGGTACTCGTCCCACTCTAGGTGTTAGCGTCGTGGTGGTGGTGGTGGTGGTGGGTGTTCTATGTTGCCGTGGTTTTGCCCTGGTGGAAGATGATGCGGGTGGTTCGCTTCTGAGGGTAGGACTAGGCACGGGTGGACTCCTGGTGAAGTTCCGTAGAGGTGGAGTAGTAGGACTAGACCGCGTAGTGGGATGGGTTGTAGAACCGGGTGATCTGGTAATGGTCCGTAGCGTCGTAGGAGAGAGAGTAGTGGTGGTGGTGGTGGTGGTGGGTGATTGCACTTGACGTTGGGGGGTAGGACTTGGACGAATGTCGGGTAGGTTGAAACAGGGTATCAGGTACGCCAAATCGTAGAAGACTCCTCCAAATAAGGTACCCAGAAGCACTAGTAGACACACCACGGTACCGACTTGTCCTTTTCGAGTGCGCAGCAGTAAGGGCAGATGTGCACTATCCATGGTACAACCCTACACTGAACGCTGTAGGGGATGTGAGGTAGAATTTATAGCCGTTTCATGTCACGGGCTGAGACCCAGTAATTAAACGAACTGGGCCAACCTTGCCATTTGACGAAATGATAGGGGATGCCACGTCGACGTTCCGTTTTCAAAATCTTTTCCACCGTGTAGTAGTCTTTCCGTGTTTTGACCACCGGTTGTAATTCTGCCTCGTAAAACGTGCCTTGCAGTGTTTCTCCTTGTAGATCTTCCAGTTGATAGACGTGTGGGTGTCGAGGGTTATGGCGAACGATGACAAAGTACTCGTCACTCCAGTTGGGCAAGTAACTTTTCTCAAATTGCCCTTTGACTTTACTGATCCGCACCACATCCCCGCGTTTGTAACGGGGTGACGTGAGTGGACTGGGTTCTATGGAGTACAGCGTACGGCGCACTTGATGTTCGTTGCGTTCCGTCACATCGAGGGGAGCCCGCTGGATACTGCGATGATAGGCTCGATTGTACCCTTGGACCAGTTGAGGTAGCACATCGATGTACCGTCGTGTGTTTTTGGCGGTAAAATACTTGTACATCCGTCCTTTGAAGGTTCGATTGAATCGTTCCACCACAGAGGCTTTGGCCTCGTTGTACGTATGGAAGAAAAACACCTTCTGTTTCTTAAGAAAGGCTTGAAAGTGGCGCTTGAGAAATTCTGTGCCTTCATCCGTTTGCAAATAGAGGGGTTTGCGTCCCGTCTTGAAAATCTGCTGGAACGCGCGTACCAGATTCTCTCCTGTTTTGGTCCGGATGGGTAGCACCCACGCGTACTTGGATAAAATATCGATACAGGTCAACATGTACCGATGCCCATCATTGTGGGTAGCAAATCGACTCATATCGACCAAATCGGCCTGCCATTGTGCGTCTACGCCTCCTACGATGACTCGGTGACGGCGAAAATGTCGTCGGGCTGCTCGATGTAAGCTATAAGTGTCTTGGGTTTTTAACCATTCTCGAACTTCAGTTCGACTGATGCCTTGAGAATGTGCAGCTCGTGCGAGCGCTCCCACAGCGCTATAAGCGGCTGGACTGGTGGGGTTGTAATACAAATCTGTTATCACCTTGTTCACAGTCTTACGCCACGTGGATTCCTGTCGCCCGGCCTTGTGGGTACTCCACGGGCTGCCCTTTCGGATTCCCTTTCGGGTCCCCCTCTGGGTTGCGCTGTTGTGTGTTTGCTTCATGAGTAGACAATGACACTCTAGCCTGTGTGCACCCTATAGATATAGTACTTCATCGACAATGGGAACTACTTTTTCCAAGGCCGTCCATAGATCAGGGTCCAGGGTAAAACCACCTTCGTTGAGCTCGGTCAATACTTGGATGGGTGCTGTACTGACTGGGCTGATCAGTGTCCAGAATAATAGGAACTGTGGACACTCTTGTGTTCTGGCACATGTAGGCACCGTCGTGATATGACTGAAACAATGTTGAAAACGACGTTAAATCCTACTCACTCACTCACTCACTCGTTCAGACAGAGGAGTCGAGCAAAAAAGGCGCCACGGGAAATGTAGACGTCGTCACACAGGTGAATGCTATCACCGTCGAGGTCACCCAACACCACGCGTTTCAAGGTAGTCCAGCCTTCCGGTGACAAAGAGACGCGCGCTTCGGGTTCAGACGTACACCAACACCTACGTCCGCTATCGATGAGGTCCACTCGTTTGGGGAACAACAATAGGGTGCAGCCAGGTGTAAGAGTCCGGGTAGCCACAGAGTTCGCGTCGGGCTGCAGTAAGTCGTGGACGTCGGGGATAATAGTTTTCAGCGCCTGCCATAATGCCGGACGGAGTATGATATGGGGACGACCACGCTGTTCTAACCGGGGAAAAAAAGAATCATCTCTACCACTTCGTAGGTAGACACCCGCTCCCACGTACATGAATCGACTTCAGGCTCTTTTCCCTGTAACAACCGTGTCAATAGAGTCCATCCTGCTAGGGTTAAACATAGCTTCACCTCTCGGGGTTGTTCTTCGATGAGCTGCAGGTGATTGGCATAGACGATGAGGGTGACGTGGGTGGTGAGCTGGAACAACGCAAGCTCTCCATCTGCTCCGTGCGCTCCCATGGTGGTGAATGACAAAACACCGACTAGGGAGGCCTGTATATATCGCTGTACAGGGGCTTATACTACACCCTGTCAGTGCCTAGTGGACTCACCTATACTCCCCTGCAAAATATGGGTTGGGTAATTTTTTATACTATAATGTACCCCTATGGGATATAATGAACTCCTAGTCCGTAGCCGTACACGTTACAGTTTTTCTATGTGTTCGTGTCCCTATATCCTAATCCGTACCCGTACACGTTCTGGTTTTATTTTTCCATCTCCCTTCACCCTTTGTGAAAGTCCGTGATCACTCGGTAGTGTCATGTTAAATTAACTCCTATTCCGTAGCCGTACACGTTATAGTTTTATTTTTTTTCGTGCCTCGCTATGCTAGTCCGTACCCGTATACATTATAGTTTTTATTTTCCATGGCCCCACCTTCGTCAAAGTCCGTGATCATTCGGGGTGTAATATTATACAGATACGAATTGATTTAACCTGGGAATTTGCTATACCAATTTTGTGCAAAGAGAGAGGATTGTAAGTTGACCCAGGAGGCATCACTCGCGCCTTATTGGCCCAATCAGCGACGCGTATATCAAACATAATGTTATAGAGATACGAATTAATTTAACCTGGGAATTTGCTATACCAATTTTGTGCAAAAAGAGAGGATTGTAAGTTGACCCAGGAGGCATCACTCGCGCCTTATTGGGCCAATCAGCGACGTGTATATCAACCAATGGCGAGGGCGGAGACAGAACCAATGAACGAGGATCGCCCCGTTTAAACAGCCAATGAAAATCTACTCTATATTCAGTATAAAACCAGGGGACGCGTGGGGAAAAGGCACATTCAAATCACATTTCTCGACCCAGCAAGACGTAGTACAAGCACGGCAGAAGAAGAAAAATGAGCGGGACAGCCAAAATGTCTACCACCAAAGCGTCGGGACGCATGGTCAAAGAGAAGAGGGAGAGAGATGAGCTTGCTGTAGCCGTGAAGGCGTATTGGTTGAGCGAGATGCGGGAATGGCGCCGGCAAAACATGAATTTCACGACACAGACGTCGGAATATTTACACCACCTGATCGCCGCGGCCCCCACAACGTTAACGGGTGAAGACTGGTTGGACTGCCTGCGAGTTGCCCTCGATGAGCACCACCAACAACAACAGGCCGCTCAACAAGACTTCGTAGATATTAGCGTGTTGGAGAGAAGAATTGCGCCAGCGGCCTTTCTGGACCATCTACCAGCCGATTCCTCTGATGACGATGCGGAGCGAGAGCCTGGCCCCCAACAACAACAGCAACAACAACAACAACAGCCCTGGCCGATACGTATTACACCCTGGCCGGTACTTTTCCGTCAGTTTGGAGTAGACAGGCAAACTCCCCCTGAATAAAACAGGGTAAACAAATTGACCGTAACGGTCCTTTTCAGGGCCACCCCAATCTTACGAAAGGGGAACTTCTAACGTGGCACATTCAATTAAATTCAGGTCCTACATGGGTGAATCTCCTCTCCTCTATATTCTATGATTACCAATCTCCAACCCCCCCAAAAAAATCCCTGCCATGAACGGTCCTTTTCAGGGCCAACCCCTAGCCTACCAATGCAAAATCTCCTCTCCTCTATGATTACCAATCTCCCACACCTCACAACAAAACACGTTTTTTACACTCGGCATTTTCCGGGCCTACTCGGTAGTTCTCAATCTCCTCGCCTCTATGATTACCAATCTCCCACACCTCACAACGAAAAAAAATTTACACTCGGCTTTTCCCGGCACTATTCGGTATATTATTACCGTACATTCATACTAATAGTGTGTTTTTTTTACCTGGGCGCTGTTAGTAGGAAGTTCCCATTTACTAAGTGCTATTTACCTATTGTTACCTAGGTGTGTGCATGTGCATGTGCAGGAGTTGGTGGGGGTTTTTTTTTGGTGCTTTTAATTAGAAGTTTGCTCTTTCGAGTATAATTGGGGGTCCTCATAAGGACCGTTAAGGAAGATGTAAGGGGATTACATCGATCGGAACAGGTTTTCTCGCCTCTGGGTACACACGGGACATTTCAGCGCGACGAGTGTACACGCTAGGGGCTTGTAAGTGGGCGTAGGCTCTGGTCTTCCTGCATGTCTGTGAATACAGCGAATACATAACGCTTAGTGTCCACATGGAAATATAGCGTATTTGGCGTAGCGACTACCGCATTGGACACAGGGTAAATGCTGTGCCGCTTTCCATGTTGTGTCTCGCTCCAGTCTTCTTATTTCGGTACAGTAGTACTCAAGATATTGCTGCTGTAAAATAGCCATCTCTTCTTTTTCTTGTTCTTTTTTTTCTCTTTCTGTTTCTTGGTCTTCCTCCAATTCATCTTGTAATTGCTGCTGTAAAATAGCCATCTGTTCTTTTTCTTGTTCTTTTTTTTCTCTTTCTGTTTCTTGGTCTTCTTCCAACTCATCTTGTAGGAGTTGAGCAATCTGTTGGTAGGGACTAACGTAGGGACTATTGTCCAGTCCATCCATGAGTTCACCGGTTACTTCTTGGTCTTGGGCTTGTTCTTGATGTTGTTTGAACACATCTTGTAGGACTCGTTCAAACTGTTCGTGTTGGGGAGTACTATTGGCGGTAACATCTCCATCCGCTGCCTCTTCTTCTCCTTCTTCGTCGTCTTCAATATCGATGAATTCACCCGTAACATGGTTAAGATACTGTCGCTTTTGTTGTGAAACTGGGGCGAAAGTCTCGCCACCCTCTACCGGTTGGTGTTCTTGTTCATCATCTTTGAATAGCTCTTCTAATATGTTGTCAAGCCATGACTCGTTAATAATATTGTGCGCTCCATCAATATCCATGTGTTGAGCCATGATGTAGTTCAAAATGAATGGATAGACACTGCGCGCTTTTTATAGTCTAACCGTAGAGCGCCCGGATGAGCGCGCGGACGTCATCGAAATCTTCCCATCGAAACATTGTGCTTGCTCAGGCCCGCTGAAATTTTGTGTTTCTTTTCCATCTTCAAACCGGTCTCATTTTCCAATAAATGCGAGTTGACGTGTAAAACTTATTTCAACTTGAACTTTGGGAACTTATAGTGTATCGTTGAAAAATTCAGAAGTCTAGCGGCAGGCTAACCCTATATTTTTAATGATTTTGTCGATTTTAGACCCGTATGGTTATGGGAGTGGTGGTGTGGAAAACCCGGTAAATTTGAAATAAATCGGTTTACCTCCGTAAAAACACTTTAGGTGTGTTCCTCACATCCTTATAATGTCACCCTGAAAATTGGAGCGGGTTTATCGAAAGAAAAGTAGGAATTTTTGTCCTATCACTCTTGCTACGGTAACACAGCCATTGACACGCATAGCTGTACACACATTCGGCTCCATACTGTATAGCGCTGTGATACGGGCGCGGACGTCAGCGAAATCTTCTCATCGAAACATTGTGCTTGCTCAGGCCCGCTGAAATTTTGTGTTTCTTTTCCATCTTTAAACCGGTCTCATTTTGCAATAAATGCGAGTTGACGTGTAAAACTTATTTCAACTTGAACTTTGGGAACTTATAGTGTATCGTTGAAAAATTCAGAAGGCTAGCGGCAGGCTAACCCTATATTTTTAATGATTTTGTCGATTTTAGACCCGTATGGTTATGGGAGTGGTGGTGTGGAAAACCCGGTAAATTTGAAATAAATCGGTTTACCTCCGTAAAAACACTTTAGGTGTGTTCCTCACACCTTATAATGTCACCCTGAAAATTGGAGCGGGTTTATCGAAAGAAAAGTAGGAATTTTTGTCCTATCACTCTTGCTACGGTAACACAGCCATTGACACGCATAGCTGTACACACATTCGCCTCCAGACTGTATAGTGCTGTGTTACCGTAGCAAGAGTCATAGGACAAAAATTCCTACTTTTCTTTCGATAAACCCGCTCCAATTTTCAGGGTGACATTATAAGGATGTGAGGAACACACCTAAGGTGTTTTTACGGAGGTAAACCGATTTATTTCAAATTTACCGGGTTTTCCACACCACCACTCCCATAATCATACGGGTCTAAAATCGACAAAATCATTAAAAATATAGGGCTAGTCTGCCGCTAGACTTCTGAATTTTTCAACGATACACTATAAGTTCCCAAAGTTCAAGTTGAAATAAGTTTTACACGTCAACTCGCATTTATTGCAAAATGAGATCGGTTTGAAGATGGAAAAGAAACACAAAATTTCAGCGGGCCTGAGCAAGCACAATGTTTCGATGGGAAGATTTCGATGACGCCCGCGCGCTCATCCGGACGCTCTACGGTTTGACTATAAAAAGCGCGCAGTATCTCGTCTGCTATCCATTCATTCAACTGCATCATAGCTAATCCTACTAGACGTACGCTATTCAACACGATGAACCAACATGTTCCTAGAGAACATAGAGAACGGATTCGCCCAAGTGGAGAAGACAACGAACATGTTACAATCATTACGAGCTTGCAGCGTGTTCATGAAGCTCATATTGCTGAAGCGTTGAGACGGAGAGGCGCACAACAAGATAGAGAAATAAGGGACGCTGTGCAGGGAGAAGAGGATGATGATGATGAAACAACAGACGATGAAGATCTACCAGAGGTGGAGTGGTTAAACAGTAGTATACCCCCAGCAACTACAGCTTCAATGGCTACCACAACGACGGCTACACCAACGACGGCTACCGCAACGACGGCTACCGCAACAGAAATGACAACACCACCACCTCTAGCAGAGATCGTCCGCCTGAACGAACAGATTGATGAATTAGAAGAGGACAAGTCTAAACTACGTGTACAACTGACTAAGGAACAGCAAAGATCCACCTGTACCGTGTGTCAAGACGAAGAGACGACGTACGCATTTTCCCCTGTGGTCACCTGTGCCTATGTGGCGTATGCTTGCTATCCCTAACATGTATAGGGGGGTCGTGCCAGTGCTCCGAGACAGAGGAGCTTCATTTGAAGATACGATGCCCTGTGTGTCGGACGTGGGTATCAGGCGTGAAAAAAATATTCCTCCCGTAACAGTGTGATGACGCTGTTCTTTCCAATGTCCCTTTTTAGGGCCACCTATTTACACCCGAAAGGGGGGGAAACTTTCTAACTAAAAGCACAAAAAACACCAGTTCCCTCACCAATATGAAAACATAAGGTCTTCACCACAGTAGACTCTTAGTATTGATTTTTTTTTTTTTTTTAATACAATTATCTTTGCAAAGAATGAACACTAACACACATTTTGAATTTCTAATATTTTTATTAACACAGTAGAATGAACATAAGGTCTTCACCACACTAGACTCTTGGTGTTGAATTTTTTTTAATACAATTATACGCTATCAAGGCGCTTAAATGAACGTAGAATGAACATAGAATGAACATAGAATGTAGGAATACGGTGATGTCTGAATGTTCAATGCAACAAGACTTGTGTGAAATGTTCAATATTTATGCAACAAGACTTGTTTGAACTCGTCATCGTCTTTCTGCCCCCGGTGCACGTAGATGAAGGTGGCAATGTGTTCACGTGGAATTCTGGGTGGACAGGCAGCTTCCAATGCCTCGGCAATTTGCACCTCGTTCACATCCTGTAGTGCCTCAGTGATGAGCGCGTCTGATGGTATACTATTGTCCACACACGTATGCGTGTTGAAGAGCTCGTTCTTGTTCCCACAGCCTGCACATTGCTGGAATGTGTCGATGTACTTCTTATAAATATACTGAGTCACCTGGTCAGACAGGACTTCATGAATTTCAGCTGTGAGACTCTGCAGCTTCCGCCACGCAGGTATTTTCATGCTGACACCCTGAGATAAAGGAATACGCTTTTGCGTGTCTACTCTCAACTTCCATTTACGAATATGCACCAGTAGCATGTTGTTAAACGTAGAACAGGTGAGAAAGATGTCGTCACCCACATAAAATTTCGCTTCGTCGCTCCCCTGGTGGTCAATGACCGAATCGACGGCGTAATAAATGGCCTGTACTCTTATCCAGGTGTCCAACGTCAAGGCGATATGCTTAGGTGGTTTGTCGTCCCAGGCCGGTGCGTTAAAATGCACTTCCTCTTCTTTGACACTCACAGTTAAATAGGGAGAGAGCTCCCAAGTGTTCGTCTGAGCCGCCTGGTAGGCCTGCTGGATAATGTCATTGATCTCCTGCACAGACATAGGAAGTAGCACCTCTTCTTTCGCTTGCTCAGGCACTTGCTGGGGCACTGGCTGAAGCACTTGCTGAGATATTTCTAAAGGTGTTAGTCGGGGCCGTTTGGTAGGTGGACCGGGTCTGACAGGTAGACCGGACTCTTGGTGCGTACGTTTGGTAGCTGTACGCTCTTCGGCGATGTCCATGTCCATGACTAAGATATTATCCTCTGAATCCTGGGCTTGAAGTAGTTCTGCTATTTCTTCATTTCCCGTCTTCTTCAGCGCCTCCACGCAGGCTTGAAATGCTAAGGGGCCACGGCGCAGTAGATCGTCGATGAGGGCTCTGTTTTGTCGTGAAGTGGTCTTCTGCGCCATGATATCTTCGACACCGGGTTTAAGGATTATGTTTTCCACCATAAGCAGATCACATAGTTCGGCCACATGCTGCATCTCATCAATGAGGCGAACACGGTGCTGTTGAAGCTTAGCTCGGTGGGATGCCTCCATGACTGTGGGCTCAGGCTGGTCAGTAGGTGCTATGGTGAGATAGGCTGGTGAAGTTGCACTGGTAAAATGAAAATCTTCTCCACATCTCATGCTCCAGTGAGGCCCCGGTAAGTAGCTCCTCTCGTCAGAGTGGTTCAGGCTGGTAGGCTGGTCAGGCAGGCAGGCAGGTGAGATAGCTCCGTTTGGCAGTCCGATGAATGCACCAACTCCCTAAAAATTTCCCCTTTTATACGTTTTTTCGTGACATTCGGGTGGTTTCGGTATTCTACGTGTGTCTTTTCGGTATTCTCCGGGTCTTTTCGGTCACCTCCGGCATTCTCCGGTGATCACCTCCGGGTCTTTTCGGTCACCTCCGTGTGTCTTCGGTCACCTCCGGGTCTTTTCGGTCACCTCCGGCATTCTCCGGGGATCACATTCGGGTATTTTTGGTCAACTCCGGCACTCTCCGGTCACCTCCGGGTCTTTTCGGTCACCTCCGGAACATCTTCACGGACCTCAACGAACTCACCGTGCCTCTTCGGTCATCTCCGTGTCTCTTCGCACACCGCCGTCACATCTCTCGGTACCTCCCGCCACATCTTCACGGACCACACCGAAAAGACGCGAAGGTGAACAAGCTCCCACGGACCTGACCGAAGAAATACGGAAGTGAACGACATTGTGGGGAAAAACCCCAGTACATGCTCCTCTCACCGAAAAGACACGGAGATGAACGACAGCCCCACAGACAGGTCAGTACATCTCCTATAATCCTCACAAGTCACGCCCCATTCACCCAAACCGGAAGTGACGTCATACAGAGGTCACGCTCCATTCACCCAGACCGGAAGTGACGTCATACGGCACAGCGCACCCTGGTGGATGCAAGAGTTACCTCCCTGGAAAAGGGACCCGGATCCGTGTTCTACCTACTACTGATAATGCTGAATAGGATGGCATTATAGATATAAGCTATTAAGAAGACAAGAAGAATTATGATGTAGCAGAACAAGGGCAGTCTTTCGTATTATGAAATCAGAGAGGTGCCATTACTACGAAACTGTGGAGGACCACCTGAACTTGACTTGTTACAGAAAGTTACCGGACATTACCGGAGACTGATGCGAAGAGAAAGCGAGCCAAACAAAGTCGACTTGACCTAATTACGGAGTTATAATTAGGTCAAACAGGGAAGATAACTGTAATATAACTTTGTTTGGCCTTTTTCTACTACTTAGCTGGTTTTCTCTTATTTGACATTTTGCTCTGTAGGAGAATAGCCTTTACCAATCCACGGTCACCATTATTGATTTTAGCTACCGTGTCTGGTCCCTGAAGACCACGAGTCTGTTATAACATTGGTTGTCGGGAACAGTGACCCGCCCTATTGGCGAAACGAGCCTGAACCCTGTAAACGAACTAATTCCTTATATGGATATCGGTTCCAAGCTGTACACATTTGTATTTCGGTATATTAAATACCATCATCAGGCGAACTCCGCTTAACACCTTTTTAAATGTAGGTGTGTCTGTCTGCTTTACTGAATTCCCTACCCACGACAATGCGTCAGGGTAGCACTTTTTTACGTGGTCCTAGCGGCATATATGCAATAGTTGAAAAAATGGCTTAACCAAACATTAATACGCTTTGAACATTTTTACCTTTGACTCCATTTAAACACTCCATTTTATCTGACCGAAAAATCGACCGAAAAATGAATATTTTGAAAATGACGGTCACCTTGGATTTTTCTTCAAATTTTCTGATAGAGGTTGACCTAAGTGCATAGTGTGGTAAGTTTTAGAGTTTTAGCCCCCTTGCTCAAAGGGTAAGAAAAATATTTAGGCGGCGGGGGGGGGGGGGGGGGGTCCGCCCCCAAGCCTGGACAACTCCCAGAAGCCAAGGCCAGATAGGGTTAATATTTTACGACTTTTAATGCTATTTCTTTATTTATTATCATTCTCACTGTTTATGAAGACTCACATCCATTTAACCTGTGTATATTCTTATTCGATCAAATGCAAAATTAGCCTTACGGGCCAAACCTTGAAAAATTTTTGAAATAGATGCTCACAATAAAGAAAAACACGATAACCTGTTTGCCTTGAAGGTTCGTAGGAACTTCGTTCTGAATACTCATGACTGGGTAATGATATTTCCTTTAAGCTTACAGAAGCCTTGCTTCCTCAATATCCCTCCAGCCGGAAATGTCCCGATGTGCTAAAGGTGACTTGATTTCCTAATCTATACATGGTTATTATCCTTTACCATGCAGATTACCTGAAGATTCTGCCGAGAGAAACCAGCCAATGTGTCTACAGAGTCAAAAGTCATTTTGTGTCCAAAGATTAATGTGGCGCCAAAGTAACAAAAAGTTTCACTATCAACTAACTCGCATTAACCCTTTGTTTACCGCTATAGGGAGATTGGGGTACAGTGGGACATGGGGCACAGTGGGACAAGCGGTCTAGCTCCTTTGTTAAATACAGGAATCACATTACAATATTATCAGCAGAAAGCTACCACCCCCATACAACACCTATATTGATTACGGTACATATAAAAACTATCATTGGTAAAAAATTACGAGCAAAAAACTGTTTTTGAGCAGTCCAAGTAAATTCTGAGGACTAAGGATGATATTTTGTTATACCAAGTTTTCAGCAGTACTTCATTGCTGTTTTGTTACTACTGAGAAAGGATGGGCAAAGGTACAATTTAAATTAAACAGATTTATTATCTCAGATGTATGTATTAGTTTTTTTCATAAAATGGAAAATATCATGCACTTGGGGCGGACTGGGACACTTTTGCTGGGGCACACTGGGACAATAGTAATCAAATGGTGAAATTTACTTTGACCCTAAAATGGTATCAAAATGCATTATTTTGTTTCCTAGATTATATTAATTGCTAACCCTATCAGATTTGATGAGTTTTATTAACACTTTCAAAGTCAATTGCTTCCGTTGGAATGAAAATCATACAAAATATTTTTTTCCTCAAATTTGGCCCCTAGGAAATATTTTACGTGAAGCAGGGATCTGAAATAGCAACTAACTTAACCATCGCTGTTGAATCTTCTAAACTTCTATGAAACATATAAGTATATACTTGATATGACATGTATTTTGATTAGTGTCCCATCGCACCCCAGTGGGTGTCCCAGTATACCCCAAAGTGGGGAAAACTGGGACACATTTTTTCACGTTTTTAAAAACGAATTCTGGAGAAAAGTATAAAAGATATTTCAGATTTTTTTTGCATGACTATGCCATACTAAATATAAGTTATAACGAGAGTAGTAGTAGGTAGCAAGGATTTCGAGGAAAGTTTTCCAGGGAAATAACTCTGTTTTGTGGAGGTCACGTGGAGGAGAGGTCAAGTTCCGGCAGAATGACCAAAAAGCTACCTCCAACACAGGAGAGTTCCAATTGTTGCAGAGAATGTATTCATCCGCGGTGATGCGGTCTGGCGGTGATGCGGTCGCGGGACAAAGCTTCCGCGGAGAAAAAGTAGTCCCCAGACTTCAAATATGCTGCATGGTCCGATTGGGTCGAGTGAGGTATCAAAGTGAAGCATTCGTGAAGGGGCATCCAGTCATGGGTGGGTGTATGTAAAATTAGGATTTTTTCCAGAAACTATAAAAAGCGGAACACGGACTTTACCCCTATAATAGGGAAAAACACCTATCAACCCTAGCCAAAAGGGCTAATATCGGTCCCCGGGCTTATCGGGGCCTGCCTATCAAGTCAATCGGGTGGGTGCATGTAAAATTAGGATTTTTCCCCGAAAATATAAAAAGCGGAACACGGACTTTACACCTAAAATAGGGGAACACCCCTATCAACTCTAGCCAAAAGGGCTAATATCGGTCCCCGGGCTTATCGGGGTCTGCCTATCAAGTCAACGGGGTGGGTGCATGTAAAATTAGGATTTTTTTCCGAAAATATAAAAAGCGGAACACGGACTTTACACCTAAAATAGGGGAACACCCATATCAACTCTAGCCAAAAGGGCTAATATCGGTCCCCGGGCTTATCGGGGCCTGCCTATCAAGTCAATGGGATTGGTGCATGTAAAATTAGGATTTTTTCCCGAAAATATAAAAAGCGGAACACGGACTTTACCCCTAAAATAGGGGAACACCCCTATCAACTCTAGCCAAAAGGGCTAATATCGGTCCCCGGGCTTATCGGGGCCTGCCTATCAAGTCAATGGGATGGATGCATGTAAAATTAGGATTTTTTCCCGAAAATATAAAACGGAACACCTATCAACCCTAGACAAAAGGGCTAATATCGGTCCACGGGCTTATCGGGGCCTGCCTATCAAGTCATCGGGGTGGGTGCATGTAAATTAGGATTTTTCCCCGAAAATATAAAAAGCGGAACACGGACTTTACCCCTAAAATAGGGGAACACCCCTATCAACTCTAGCCAAAAGGGCTAATATCGGTCCCCGGGCTTATTGGGGCCTGCCTATCAAGTCAATGGGATAGGTGCATGTAAAATTAGGATTTTTTTCGAAAATATAAAAACCGGAACTCGGACTTTACCCCTACAATAGGGGCCTGTATTATACAATATAAGAGAAAATGCCTGTATGGGGTATGGGGATGGTCTTTTTTTTTTCGTGGGCTTTACTATGGGTTGTGGGGTCTCGCTTTTCTCGTCTCGCCAAGAAAAACACGATGGGAGGGGTCCCGGAGCGAAGCGGTGAATTTTTTTGAAAAACTCACCGAGGTTTGTATATAGGCCTATAGGCTGGCTATGGGGGGTATAGGCCCAGCCTGGGAAATTCACACACGTTCATTGTGATATGGGTTGCTTGGATTTGTTTTTCACGTCTCGTCATTTTGAACACGATGGGAAGGGTCTCGAAGCGCAACGGTGAAATTTTTGGAAAATCTGGGAAATTTACACGCATTCATTGTGATATGGGTTGTTTGGTCTTGTTTTTCACGTCTCGTCATTTAGAACACGATGGGAAGGGGCCCGGAGCGAAACGGTGAAATTTTTGGAAAAGTACCATATAGCCCATATAGTCTCATACTGGCTATATGGGGGTATAGATCCAACTTGGGAAATTCACACACGTTCATTGTGATATGGGTTGTTTGGTCTTGTTTTTCGCGTCTCGTCATTCAGAACACGATGGGAAGGGGCCCGGAGCGAAACGGTGGATTTTTTTGGAAAAGTACCATATAGCCCATATAGTCTCATACTGGCTATATGGGGGTATAGGTCCAACCTGGGAAATTCACACACGTTCATTGTGATATGGGTTGTGGGGTCTTATTTTTCACGTCTCGTCATTTAGAACACGATGGGAAGGGTCCCGGAGCGAAACGGTGAAATTTGTGGAAAAAGTTCACCGAGGCCTGGGTAAGCCCATAGGCCTATACTGCATGGCTATGGGGTATAGGCCCATACGGGGTGGACGTTTTGGGGTCTATGTGAGCCCCTAATGATCCTATGGTGTCGTATGAGGTCTTATTTTAAAGCTCTCGTGGAGGAGCATCCGACTGGACTAATAGTTCGTCCGTTTTGAATATTCTGCGCATGCGCAGTCTGGTCCGTAGTATAGAAAGCAGGCATTTTGGGGGGTATGTGGGTGTGTGTTTGGGGTAAAGATGGACCGCTATGGGTCCGAATGGGTCGTGGAAGGTGTCAGTGAAGCTTGTGTGGGGTAGAGTCAGAATGGCGTGTTTTTAAATGCAAGTGACGTCAATCTGAGCATGAGCAGTTGGTTGTACTAGTAGTAAGTAAAGTGGCCATTTTGGGGTAGTGCGGGAAGATATTTGGTGTCGAGATGGACCATCCTTGATCCGAATGCGTCCTGGGAGGTGTCATTTTGTAGCTCTCGGGGTGTAGACCCGATTTGAGGGATGTTCACGTCATCTGTGACGTCATTGGTGACGTCATCAGTACGAGTAGTAGCCATCGTGAACATTTTGGGGCAGGGAAGGAAGGTATTTGTGGTAGAGATGGACCATCCTTGGTCCGAATGCGTCCTGGGAGGTGTCATGTTGTAGCTCTCGGAGTGTACAGCCCCATTTGAGGGACGTTCCCGTTATCTGTGACGTCATCGGTGACGTAATCAGTACGAGTAGTAGCGAAAGTGGGCATTTTAGGAAAGTGCAGGAAGGTATTTGGTGTAGAGATGGACCCTCCTTGGTCCGAATGTGTCGTGTGGGGTGTCATTTTGTAGCTCTCGGGGTGTAGACCCCGATTTGAGGAATGTTCACAGCATCTTTGACGGCATCGGTAACGTCACCAGTACGAGTAGTAGCGAAAGTGAGAATTTTGGGGCACTGAAGGAAGGTATTTGGTGTAGAGATGGACCATCCTTGGGCCAAATGCGTCCTGTGGGGTGGCATTGTCCTGTATTGTACCATATCTGTCCTGTATTATACAATGTAAGGGCCATAGGGGGCCAGATTTAACTTTTAAAGCATTTATTTGGGACCTGAAACGTGTTTACATGCCATGTGCTATGAACTGACATTCTGACAAATTACGTGTTTATTGACTCACCAGCAGCTCCCGCATATCGTTTACATTGTCGCACCATCACACCTAGATACTTTGTGTGTTTCTACAAGCTTATTTTGTTATGCCACCCAAAATGAAAGTGATAGTATATTTAATCTGACAGAGAACATGTCATGTTTCCCGCTGTACATCCTTCTAACGCCATGTTGTTTACATTTTGCAAAGTGAAGGTCACGTGATCTATAATGTAGCTCTGCTTGAATCTGAAGTATTCTTGTTATTTCACTGTAAATAATTACTTGTTCTCATCTAATTCACATAGATATAGTTTATTTGACGTGATATTGTGGCATATAGACTTTGAACTGGTCGTAAAGAGTGTGAACTATTCCGTACACCGGAGGCCCGGACGATCTCTGTGATGAGGCTCCATGTCGAGTCAGTGCGTGACTCGAGTGAAGGCAGTACATTCCACTCTCTTATTTTGATTACCAAGTGCCAAACGTATGTGAATTGACTGTTTTATTAACTCTAATTACCAGAGAATTTATTAACAATTACTGTTTATTGCTACGAAGCCTAAAAGAGGAGAAATTCATTATTGAAGCAGCGGACTATCACTGTGACAGTTCTGTATTCCTACAACACATTGGCGATTGGCGGTCTGGAATGTATTTCCGTGAATGACATTTTATCTGTAGTTGTACGTTTTGATCCGAATGCAGAACTGTGAACTTTGATATAAAGGAGCACCAGATCCAAATGATCAAACCTGACCGCATCGGAATAATTAGAGTAAATTAGATATTTCGTGATCTCAAGATGTAGTCCACAACAAGTCGCTGGATGCCTGCCGGCAGTGGCAGATACTGCCAGGGATGGAAGTGCATACAACAAGGGATTACACTGGATCATGTATAGGTAGCCCCAGCGCCCTATATTAGGATATACATACAGATGGATTTATACCTGGGCAATGGAAGATAACACTGGAATGACTGTAATATGGATAGTCCCAGCCTATACAAAGTGATGCTATACACACAGATGGATTACCATGGCATTGGAGGTTTACAATGGAAGTGCTTCGTATATTATATCGTACATTGACCATGACCATTCAGCTATCTCCCACCAGACTTGAGTTTGAGCCACGCCATCCTCATTTACATGCATAATAACAGCATATGCTATTCTCTGTGGTTTCTAATAAATTGCAACTATATCGGCCATATCCTGACATTGTTGGTTTATTCAGAGTTGTGTTTAATTAACCCGGAGTAATATATATGACGAGGATGAGGAGCTTACACTGGTGTCAAGAAGTGGGATGCTATAGTTCTAACAAGCATCCAGGATACGAACCTCAGGCTCAGTCTGGTGGTCTGGACCGAAACAAAAATTTGGAATTTTATTTTGAAATGGCAGATAAACTGGACCCAGGAATTGGAATAAAATGGAACATTCCTGATAGCACAGAATTGGGGGATTCATCTGGACTAGGATCAACATCTGAAGAGATTCATACAAGAAGGCTGGTACATGGAATATACACATTACCAGCAGGGATGAAATCAGAAGCTTATGGCGACAGTCGTATACCTTGAAAAGATTTTGGATATGGAGAGACACAGGATTTACCATTTGTTTCCAAACTTGTGAATGGAATATTTCTGAAAACATGAAATCTGAAGCTTCATCTAAATTTAGGATCATCTGAGCTGTTACAGAGGATCATTCAAGAATACTGGCACATGGAATATCACACATTACCAGTACTGGGATTACTGCATAACCATGGGAATCGGCACCCCATGGCGAGAATTACAGAGCTGTCTTGGATTTTGACATGGAGACACAGAATTTACCATTCATCTCCAAACTGGGAATTAAACCTGAAACACACAGAAATTGCTACTGGCCTGATTAAATATTTTCACATTTCGTGGATTGTGCCGAGTTGGAAATGTGAACCGATAAGGAAAAGTGGTGGCTCACAGAGCTAACACTGATTGTGATATTATCTGGGGATCCATCTTGGTGATGACTTCTGGGCAGATCAAGATCCAGGAAGGAGACCTATCCTCTGTGAATTCTGGATGATCGGGATTCAGGAAGCAACAAATTGGTGAGATATAATGTGTACTGTATCCTATTATGTTTGTGTATCAGTGCAGATGTAATGATGTTTCGATGACTGCAAAATGATAGTAAGCAGTTGAAGCGATTGAGCGCTTGGAAGCTTTTGGCCTCAAAGATAATGCCAATGGCATGTACATGTACCTGCAGGTGAATTTGGAGTTCTGATTGGCAGGAAGTATGTCATATTGAGAAGGAGCTTAGTAGACTGCCATGGACAACAGAAGCAATGTGTCCTACTGTAGCTGATGTTTAGATCCTGGTGGAGGGGACAATTAAGGATGCAGATGCAGAGTCTCAATGACTGGAATGGTGCAGAGCGCACTAAGGCCAGATTGGAGTCGGGGCGGGACTGATCACCCCAGTCGGCTGACTTAATGGGAGACAGAGCAAGAGCATATATATATATGGTGTCGGGTCCACGGATAACTGAGAACTACGAGTAGATGGTTGTATTGTGCTTCGTCCGTGATAGCCAGGCTGACAAGTCCTTGTGTGGTGAATTTCTGGAATATAATAATGCCATTTGTGAACTGATGGTATAAGGTACAGCCATTGGAAAGTGTTCTGCATATGCTTGTGAATTTAAGATGTTACATGTAGCAGCCATATACTATAGGTACCGTTGGAGGTATGCCATCAACTAGGAAGCTTGGGACAGTCCTACCGACTGTGTGCCCCAACGACAAAGTGGGACAAGCGGGATATACCGTCCCACTTGGAAATCTGAAAATAAGAAATGATATTTGTGTACTTACCTGCAGGTACCGTGTCATATTTCAAACTGGATTTTATGATGGAAAGTGGACTTGCGTGTGCAGAGATATTCAAACTTGCGATATTGCCACATAAATTCGGGAGAATTTGAATTTTTAAGAAGGGGAGTGTGTAAGGGCCATAGGGGGCCAGATTTAACTTTTAAAGCATTTATTTGGGACCTGAAACGTGTTTCCATGCCATGTGCTATGAACTGACATTCTGACAAATTACGTGTTTATTGACTCACCAGCAGCTCCCGCATATCGTTTACATTGTCGCACCATCACACCTAGATACTTTGTGTGTTTCTACAAGCTTATTTTGTTATGCCACCCAAAATAAAAGTGATAGTATATTTAATCTGACAGAGAACATGTCATGTTTCCCGCTGTACATCCTTCTAACGCCATGTTGTTTACATTTTGCAAAGTGAAGGTCACGTGATCTATAATGTAGTTCTGCTTGAATCTGAAGTATTCTTGTTATTTCACTGTAAATAATTACTTGTTCTCATCTAATTCACATAGATATAGTTTATTTGACGTGATATTGTGGCATATAGGCTTTGAACTGGTCGTAAAGAGTGTGAACTATTTCGTACACCGGAGGCCCGGACGATCTCTGTGATGAGGCTCCATGTCGAGTCAGTGCGTGACTCGAGTGAAGGCAGTACATTCCACTCTCTTATTTTGATTACCAAGTGCCAAACGTATGTGAATTGACTGTTTTATTAACTCTAATTACCAGAGAATTTATTAACAATTACTGTTTATTGCTACGAAGCCTAAAAGAGGAGAAATTCATTATTGAAGCAGCGGACTATCACTGTGACAGTTCTGTATTCCTACAACACATTGGCGATTGGCGGTCTGGAATGTATTTCCGTGAATGACATTTTATCTGTAGTTGTACGTTTTGATCCGAATGCAGAACTGTGAACTTTGATATAAAGGAGCACCAGATCCAAATGATCAAACCTGACCGCATCGGAATAATTAGAGTAAATTAGATATTTCGTGATTATGTAGTGCCGGTCTGAATCAAGTCTGGAGAGAATACGCCATGGTCATTGGTCAGTTACGTCACGTGGTACAAATCGATGGTTATAAATAGAAGCGCAGACGTCAAGTTTGAGACACACAGTTCAGCCGGTGGCTGACGTTTACCAGCTCAAGATGTAGTCCACAACAAGTCGCTGGATGCCTGCCGGCAGTGGCAGATACTGCCAGGGATGGAAGTGCATACAACAAGGGATTACACTGGATCATGTATAGGTAGCCCCAGCGCCCTATATTAGGATATACATACAGATGGATTTATACCTGGGCAATGGAAGATAACACTGGAATGACTGTAATATGGATAGTCCCAGCCTATACAAAGTGATGCTATACACACAGATGGATTACCATGGCATTGGAGGTTTACAATGGAAGTGCTTCGTATATTATATCGTACATTGACCATGACCATTCAGCTATCTCCCACCAGACTTGAGTTTGAGCCACGCCATCCTCATTTACATGCATAATAACAGCATATGCTATTCTCTGTGGTTTCTAATAAATTGCAACTATATCGGCCATATCCTGACATTGTTGGTTTATTCAGAGTTGTGTTTAATTAACCCGGAGTAATATATATGATGAGGATGAGGAGCTTACACTGGTGTCAAGAAGTGGGATGCTACAGTTCTAACTAGCATCCAGGATACGAACCTCAGGCTCAGTCTGATGGTCTGGACCGAAACAAAAATTTGGAATTTTATTTTGAAATGGCAGATAAACTGGATCCAGGAATTGGAATAAAATAAAACATTCCTGATAACACAGAATTGGGGGATTCATTTGGACTAGGATCAATATCTGAAGAGATTCATACAAGAAGGCTGGTACATGGAATATACACATTACCAGCAGGGATGAAATCAGAAGCTTATGGCGACAGTCGTATACCTTGAAAAGATTTTGGATATGGAGACACATAGGATTTGCCATTTGTTTCCAAACTTGTGAATGGAATATTTCTGAAAACATGAAATCTGAAGCTTCATCTAAATTTAGGATCATCTGAGCTGTTACAGAGGATCATTCAAGAATACTGGTACATGGAATATCACACATTACCAGTACTGGGATTACTGCATAACCATGGGAATCGGCACCCCATGGCGAGAATTACAGAGCTGTCTTGGATTTTGACATGGAGACACAGAATTTACCATTCATCTCCAAACTGGGAATTAAACCTGAAACACACAGAAATTGCTACTGGCCTGATTAAATATTTTCACATTTCGTGGATTGTGCCGAGTTGGAAATGTGAACCGATAAGGAAAAGTGGTGGCTCACAGAGCTAACACTGATTGTGATATTATCTGGGGATCCATCTTGGTGATGACTTCTGGGCAGATCAAGATCCAGGAAGGAGACCTATCCTCTGTGAATTCTGGATGATCGGGATTCAGGAAGCAACAAATTGGTGATATATAATGTGTACTGTATCCTATTATGTTTGTGTATCAGTGCAGATGTAATGATGTTTCGATGACTGCAAAATGATAGTAAGCAGTTGAAGCGATTGAGCGCTTGGAAGCTTTTGGCCTCAAAGATAATGCCAATGGCATGTACATGTACCTGCAGGTGAATTTGGAGTTCTGATTGGCAGGAAGTATGTCATATTGAGAAGGAGCTTAGTAGACTGCCATGGACAACAGAAGCAATGTGTCCTACTGTAGCTGATGTTTAGATCCTGGTGGAGGGGACAATTAAGGATGCAGATGCAGAGTCTCAATGACTGGAATGGTGCAGAGCGCACTAAGGCCAGATTGGAGTCGGGGCGGGACTGATCACCCCAGTCGGCTGACTTAATGGGAGACAGAGCAAGAGCATATATATATATGGTGTCGGGTCCACGGATAACTGAGAACTACGAGTAGATGGTTGTATTGTGCTTCGTCCGTGATAGCCAGGCTGACAAGTCCTTGTGTGGTGAATTTCTGGAATATAATAATGCCATTTGTGAACTGATGGTATAAGGTACAGCCATTGGAAAGTGTTCTGCATATGCTTGTGAATTTAAGATGTTACATGTAGCAGCCATATACTATAGGTACCGTTGGAGGTATGCCATCAACTAGGAAGCTTGGGACAGTCCTACCGACTGTGTGCCCCAACGACAAAGTGGGACAAGCGGGATATACCGTCCCACTTGGAAATCTGAAAATAAGAAATGATATTTGTGTACTTACCTGCAGGTACCGTGTCATATTTCAAACTGGATTTTATGATGGAAAGTGGACTTGCGTGTGCAGAGATATTCAAACTTGCGATATTGCCACATAAATTCGGGAGAATTTGAATTTTTAAGAAGGGGAGTGTGTAAGGGCCATAGGGGGCCAGATTTAACTTTTAAAGCATTTATTTGGGACCTGAAACGTGTTTCCATGCCATGTGCTATGAACTGACATTCTGACAAATTACGTGTTTATTGACTCACCAGCAGCTCCCGCATATCGTTTACATTGTCGCACCATCACACCTAGATACTTTGTGTGTTTCTACAAGCTTATTTTGTTATGCCACCCAAAATGAAAGTGATAGTATATTTAATCTGACAGAGAACATGTCATGTTTCCCGCTGTACATCCTTCTAACGCCATGTTGTTTACATTTTGCAAAGTGAAGGTCACGTGATCTATAATGTAGTTCTGCTTGAATCTGAAGTATTCTTGTTATTTCACTGTAAATAATTACTTGTTCTCATCTAATTCACATAGATATAGTTTATTTGACGTGATATTGTGGCATATAGGCTTTGAACTGGTCGTAAAGAGTGTGAACTATTTCGTACACCGGAGGCCCGGACGATCTCTGTGATGAGGCTCCATGTCGAGTCAGTGCGTGACTCGAGTGAAGGCAGTACATTCCACTCTCTTATTTTGATTACCAAGTGCCAAACGTATGTGAATTGACTGTTTTATTAACTCTAATTACCAGAGAATTTATTAACAATTACTGTTTATTGCTACGAAGCCTAAAAGAGGAGAAATTCATTATTGAAGCAGCGGACTATCACTGTGACAGTTCTGTATTCCTACAACACATTGGCGATTGGCGGTCTGGAATGTATTTCCGTGAATGACATTTTATCTGTAGTTGTACGTTTTGATCCGAATGCAGAACTGTGAACTTTGATATAAAGGAGCACCAGATCCAAATGATCAAACCTGACCGCATCGGAATAATTAGAGTAAATTAGATATTTCGTGATTATGTAGTGCCGGTCTGAATCAAGTCTGGAGAGAATACGCCATGGTCATTGGTCAGTTACGTCACGTGGTACAAATCGATGGTTATAAATAGAAGCGCAGACGTCAAGTTTGAGACACACAGTTCAGCCGGTGGCTGACGTTTGCCAGCTCAAGATGTAGTCCACAACAAGTCGCTGGATGCCTGCCGGCAGTGGCAGATACTGCCAGGGATGGAAGTGCATACAACAAGGGATTACACTGGATCATGTATGGGTAGCCCCAGCGCCCTATATTAGGATATACATACAGATGGATTTATACCTGGGCAATGGAAGATAACACTGGAATGACTGTAATATGGATAGTCCCAGCCTATACAAAGTGATGCTATACACACAGATGGATTACCATGGCATTGGAGGTTTACAATGGAAGTGCTTCGTATATTATATCGTACATTGACCATGCCCATTCAGCTATCTCCCACCAGACTTGAGTTTGAGCCACGCCATCCTCATTTACATGCATAATAACAGCATATGCTATTCTCTGTGGTTTCTAATAAATTGCAACTATATCGGTCATATCCTGACATTGTTGGTTTATTCAGAGTTGTGTTTAATTAACCCGGAGTAATATATAT